>JAASFY010000284.1:0-28092 GCA_023334035.1 Globisporangium okanoganense
CTCATTCTCCGCCACTCGTCCTTCCACCTGCTCGCTCAGGCCCCGGTCCCACGACCAACGACCTGATCCAGGGAGCAGCGTGTCTGGGAAGAGACTGGAAGCTGCCTGGTTCGTGTTTGCCACACCAGCAAACCCTACAGTCGTCTCACTCATGACGGAGTTGCATAGATCAACTTTTAATCTCAAGCGAGGGCTGGCCAGACACTGCTCTTATCGTCATTGGACAGCTCAGCTCCGATATCGATGGCAACAACGCTGAACCCAATCATTATGTAGTCTCTGGTAATTAATCTGAGTTGCTGATAACCCCTCGAAAGCGCCCATCCCCACCGATGATCAACCCACATCCAACTCACCATTGGTTTTGGCTGGCGTGACACCCTGCGGGAATAGTAAGTTGTAGAGATTTGTTCCATTCGGTTGCGGCGTCAAGATCGGCAACTTGCGTTGACGTGAATTGGCGGCCTGTCGACGCAGTATTCTGGGTGGTGGCGTCACTGATCCATTCGTATTACAGTACGGACACGAGAGCTCAAGAGCTCGCTCACTTGCTTGCCAACACGCTGATGTCACCACCACCAGCATATGTATAACTAAAATTACGAGGTCCATTCATCTCTCCCGGAGAATCTCTCGCAGCTTAGGATCGCTTGCTCACTCTCAAATTCGCCTTGCAGCACGCAAGCCCCCGTCCGCCGCAAGCATGAAGCTCTCCAGCGCCATCGCCTCGCTCGCTGTCGTCCTGGCGCTCGCCTCGATTGCCCCGCAGGCCGACGCGCACTCGTGGCTCATGACGCCGACCTCGCGCAAATCTGGCGCCGTCAACGACGTGGATGGCACGATGGGCTGTCCGAGCTACACACCCGGAGTGACCACGGTCTTCTCTCTGGGCGCGACGATCAACGTGCGCTACCCTCGCAACAGCCACATCGGCGGCTTCATCCGCTGGGCCATGGTGCCCAAGGGCCAGGAATTTGGCGTCCCGTTCAACTACAACGTATTCCAGTTTACATGCCGCGAATCCGGATCCAGCTGCATGGCTGAAGGTGACAATTCGGTGTACGCTGGCGACAATGGCAACGTCCTCTGCGGTGAAAGGATCACGTTGCGCAACTGGCTCCCGGCGGGCGACTACGTGCTTCAGTGGACGTGGATGAGCGCCGGTGGCAGCTACGGCCACAACACATGGGCGGACGGGATCTACCACTCGTGCGCCGACATCCGCTTCAACACCGCTGGTACGGAAGCCAAGCCGTCGTGCCCAATCTTTGTTGGTGGCGACTGCGTGCCCAAGCTCCAGGGCCTGGGCAACAGCCAGTGCTTCTACTTCCAGTCGAACGAGATCATCGCGCCGATCTTCAAGGGCGACGACAGCAAGTACCAGTCGTACTACAAGTTTGGCGTGCCCAAGTAGATCGAGATCTGCAAGGCCAGCTCGGGAGGAGGCAAGGTGGACTGGGACTTTTGCTCCGCTGGCTCCGAGTGCGCGAACAGCTGCTGCTCCAAGAAATACTCGGACGACGGCAGGTACAATTGCACGCCCGGAGGCTGCACCAACCTGGTCGAGTGGGAGTTCTGCGCCGCGAACTCGCAGTGCGCCAACAAATGCTGCAGCAGCAAGTACTCGGACGACGGCAAGCTCAAGTGCACGCCAGGAGGGTGCTAAACTCCAGTTCGAGTGCCCGGGCAATTCTCCTCACCAATCTTTTCTGCCTTGTTGAGCTTTGTCTAACACGTAACGTATGGGAAGAATACGAGTCCACCAAGGTGGCTCTTGTTGCTCCACTGCAATTGAAATCTTGTGGAGTCTTTCCACTAAAGACACACGAGTTCGCATGCCAACTGAACATACCACGAGTGACCGCCACTCGCGGCCAGCTAAGTATCGGTACCAGTACCGGTATATCAGTAGCAGTATATATATGTATGACATATGCTAGGTTAATATATGCTGTTTAGTAGCCTGTTATTTTTGATCGGAACCAGTCGTCCTAAATGGATGGAGTTATCAAAGCGACATCACTCACGAAGAGAAGCAAATCAGCGACAATGAGCGTGTTGTTCGGCAAGCGCAAGCGCACGGAGGACAAGAAGGCACCTGCGAGCGTCGACGCGGTGCTCGCGTCTGCTGCCGCCGTCGCCACCAGCAACACACAGATCGAGACGCCCTCGATCGCCGCCACCGCATTCTCGAGCAACAAGGTGATCGTCGATGGCGACGACGCGGCGTCGACCATGCTCATCTCGTTCCTCAACCTGGGGCTGGACCCGTGGATTGTGAAGAAGAGCGAGCTCGTGGGCATTCGCCACCCGACGCCCGTGCAGGCGAATTGCATCCCGCCGATCCTTGAGGGCCGCGACGTCATTGGCTGCGCGCAGACCGGTAGTGGCAAGACGGCGGCGTTCGCGCTGCCAATCCTGCACTCGCTCAGCAAGGACCCGTACGGCCCGTTCGCTGTCGTGATGACCCCCACGAGAGAACTCGCGTACCAGATCGCCGACCAGTTCAACGCGTTCGGGAGCTCCATGGGCGTGCGCTGCGCCGTGGTCGTGGGCGGCGTCGACATGCTCAAGCAGGCGCTCGAGCTGCAGCAGCAGCCGCACATCATCATTGCGACGCCCGGCCGGCTGCACGACCACCTGCTGCGTCCCAACCCGCCCAATTTGGCGCTCATCAAGTACGTGGTGCTCGATGAGGCGGACCGTTTGCTGGACGTGTCGTTCGCCAAGGACCTGGGCTTCATCTTTGACAAGCTGCCGGTCAAGCGCCAGACGCTGCTCTTCTCGGCGACCATGACAGCCAACCTGGACAAGCTCGAGGCCATGGCCATGACGAACGCGTTCCGCTTCGACGCGACGCCGTCGATCAAGACCGTCACGACGCTGCAGCAGAACTATTTATTCATTCCGGCGCAGGTCAAGATGACGTACCTCATGTTCCTCATGTCGCTGCTCAACCCGGATGCCGAGGAGAGCGAGCAGGACCATTACAATCATCTCAACACTCAGCGCAGGCATAAGGGAAAGAAGCCGCAGGACGCGGACATCACGCCGCAGGCCTCGAAGCGCAAGCTCACGTCCATGATCGTCTTCGTGTCTACGTGCAAGATGTGCGAGCTCGTGGGCGAGATCGGCAACGAGCTCGGCACCAAGTGCGTGACGCTGCATTCGATGATTTCGCAGAACCGGCGGCTCGCAGCGCTCGGCAAGTTCAAGAGTGGCTTCAGCAACATCCTCATCAGCACGGACGTGGCCAGTCGAGGCCTCGACATCCCCGAGGTGGACGTCGTGATCAACTTTGATCTGCCGCGCGACGCCGACGACTACATCCACAGAGTGGGTCGTACAGCGCGTGCCGGTCGCAAGGGCCAGTCGATCTCGCTCGTGACACAGCACGACATTGAGCTGCTGCAGAACATTGAGGCGAAGACCGGCAAGGCCATGGACGACTACGAGCCCGAGGCCCTCGAGAAGGACGTGCTCAAGATGCTCAACGACGTGACGACCGCCACGCGCGTGGCCAAGAACCGCCTCACGGAGCGCGGCTTCGACGACAAGGTGCAGGCGCGCAAGGCCAAGCGCATGGAGCAGCAGCAGAGGAACAACAGCAAGAAGCAGAAGCAGTAGAGAATCATCATCATCAATCCATTTCCATTCACTATGTTTTTCCATTATTTTGTTATTCGCACGTCATGTTGCCTTTCTTGCGACATGTAATTATTGAAATTCAGTATGTCCCGAATTTGACTGGTGCAGATTCCCGGTATGAAGAGCTGCTCGTATTTTATTATCCGCACGTCAGTCTGTTCATTTTTGACCACCAAACGCCATTCAAGCGAACAAGCCAAGCCAAACAGCATGAGCGACACGGAGAGCATCCTGCTGGCGGTGGCGCGCGAGCACTCGGAGTCGTTCCAGATGGGCACGATCAAGTCACCGTGGGAGTACTTTGAGTACAGCGTCAAGCTGGCGCTCTCGCGCTGGACGGCACTGCGCTTCGCGGTCGAGGGCGAGTGGGGCGGCGGCGACATGCGCCGGAAGTACGAGATTCTCGTGGAGGAGCTCCTGCACGTGTTCAAGTACAACAAGGCGGTCTTCCCGGACGACCTCGTACTCAACGTCGGCGAGTACGTCGAGGCCGAGTTCGGCCTGCTCTGCGAGGACGGCAGCGTCGAGGAGCTCTCGGAGCTGCTCGTGCTGCTCGCCGACGAGTGCAAGAAGGGCGACTACGCGCGCGTCAAGACGCTGGTAAGCGCCCATATCATCAATTGTCTGTTATTTTTTTAGATATCAACTTACACTATCTGTTACTTCGTTTCCCAGCACGAGCAGGTTCAGTCGCTCATCCCGATCAACCTCAAGGGCGCCAAGGTGCGCTCGGAAGGCGGTGGCAGCGGCGAGGGCGCCATGGACGACGGTGAAGGTGATGCTGACGCCATGCAGCAGGAGGAGGAGGCCATGGTCGACGCCGATGGGTTTGTGACTGTGCGTCGGTCGACGCGCCGCAAGACCGCGCCAAAGTTCTACGACCCGTCCGTGACGTTCCCAGGCGCCGAGTAGAGACGCGCGATTGATAGGCAGAGAATCATGGAGGTGTGCATGCTCACGTTGTGTTTGTAACTATTTTATATACCCTAAAAAGCGAAATTGGACAACCAGATGCCCGTTGCCCCTCTCTCCTACTGCCATTTTGCTCATTCAAACTCGGCAAACATGTCGTCCTCCTGCTCCATCTCCTCCACCTGCGAGGGTAGCGAGGCTGCCGCCAGGCTCACGTCCACGGGCTCCTCTCCATACAGGAACGCGCGCGCCTGCGCTGGCGTCACGCTCAGAGCTGGGTCGTCGTCGCTTGAGAGCAGCGTGATGTTCTCTTTCTGCAGTGCCTGCCAGGCGTCCGAGGTCTCACCAACTTTCACCTTGAGTCGCGCGAGAAAGTCGTTGAACTGGGCCGCATACTGGATCTCAACACTGCGGTTTCGGAAATGCGCGAGGCACTGCAGCGCCTTGCGGTGGAAGCTCGCACCGCTGGTGAGAAAGCTCTCGATGCGCGACTCCATGCCGCTCACGGCCGCTACGAGCTTGGACTTGTTGCTCTTGGACATGTCGATGAGCGCCTCAAAGTCCGCGACGGGGTTCATCGAGCCGACGCTCGTTACGTCGCCGCTGTCCAGCAGCTCGTCCAGGTCAATGTCCGAGCCTGTGTCATCATCATTCTGCTGGTCCGGCTCATTGTTATCGCCAGTCACAAGCTCCTCCTTCACTGCACCTGGTTGGGCGACGTCGCTCCAGAACGACTTCTTCTTGCGGTCGTTCCTGGTTTTAACGGCCTCTTTCAGCTGGAACGCGTCGCCAAAGGCCTGGATCACGCCCTGGATGCGCTGCTTGCGCGTCTCGTTCATGCTCAGACACGTCTCCACGTACGCTGGCAGCGGCGGGATGCTCGCATCGTCGTCAAACACGCGCTGGCTGACCGCGTTGTAGAAGCGACAGAGCACGGGGTTGAAGCACGAGCCAACCTCGTCGGCCTTGTCGTCGCGGACGCTCAGGCTCTCCACGAGCTTGTCTGCGGCATCCTGTTGCGCATCACTCGGGTTGTTCTTCGACGTCTTCAACGGCGCAAACTCGTAGTTGCGCAGATCCTCTTCGAACGGCAGCTGCTGGGCCCAAAACGCATAGTAATTGTCGCCTTTCTCGGGCGAATGCGGAATGAGCGCCATGATCTTGGGCGCCGCATTCTTGCGCGCGACAAAGCGCGCGATCGCGACCTGGTCCAGGTCCTTCATGCCGTCGATGAGCGCCGCGAGGCACTTGGCCGCGTGCGGCTTCCCAGGCTCAGCGATGAAAACATCCGTGCCACCGACAAACTTCGAGGGGTTCAGCAAGCTCTTGTCCAAAAAACCCAGCACCTTGAGGCTTTTCTCGGTCTGGAACTTGAAAAATTCAACGTCGGCTGACGAGAACGGCACTTTCTCCATGCCGTAGCGATACGCCTTGACCTGCTGGTCCGGGGCCACGTCCTCGTCCGGGTTCTGCGGCGACGTGTACCTGCGGTCCATCTTGACCTTCCCCAGCTCCTCCTTGTCGTAGGACGTCTGGGACTCCTTCGCGAGCGTCGGCAAAGTCGCGACCTTGGTCTTCAAGTAGCAGAACACGGGAATGCCCAGCGCGTCGCCAATCTCCAGGTTCCCACGGAACTTGGTCGTGAGCGCCACGGTCTTCTTCATGCCCTGCGCCATCAGCTGCATGCGCTTGGACACCGAGTTCACCTCACCACCGACCTCCTGTGCGATCGACACGAGCATCTTTTCGTTCTCTGCCTATTAAGTGTACACAATAAGGTCAGTTGGCATCACGAAGTAGACGTTCATGTACACAATAGAGACAGTACCTTGACGTTGCTGCCTGGGGCGGGCTCGTCCTTTACAGCCGCCTCTAAAGCCTTTGTTAGATCACCATCACCACTGGCCACTTCTTTCTTGACAGCGTCGGTCGTGTGGCTAAAGTCAATGCCAATGACCTGGAGCTTCACGTCCATGCTCTGCATCATCTCCACGACCGAGTCGACGTCGCCGGCGTCCGTGATGCGCTCGGCCGCGTCCGTGATCACGAGCAGGCGCTTGTCGTACTTCTTGCCGTCCGTGCGCCGGAAGAGCAGGTCGAGCGCCACGATGAGGCCGTCGAGAATGTCCACTTTCGTATCGACACCCGCTTTAGCGGGCGCGAGCGCGCGCAGCTTCTCCCACATATGCAGTGTCGGCGTGTCGAGCGACCAGAGCACCGCTACATTACGGTACTCGTCCGCGCCCTGCTCCTCGTTCAGCTGGTTGTCCGTCTCCTCCGAGCCGTACACGACGATCCCGACCTCGTCCTTGGGCTTGAAGAAGAGCTACAGCCAGAAAACAGACACACATACAGACTTCATTAGCACCACCAGCTGTACATTTACAGCCACAGATAAGCGTATACGCGTACACGCACCTTTTGCTGGAGCAGGCCCTCGACGGCGGCCACGGCGGCGTCAAAGCGCGTCTTGGGCTCGCGGTCGTGGCCGCTGGGGCGACTGCTCGCGGCCACGCGCTCGTGCAGCGGCGCGCGCATGGACGGCCCCACGTCCAGCAGCACCACCACGGCCTCCTGCTCGTTGGGTTGCGCATCAATACATATACACAGCCAGTGAGTGAGTCAGTTAGTATGCGGATTGTTACCTAAAGGACCGAGAGAAAGCATCACGCCACCTTTGAGCGTGACATCCTTGGCTTGTGTCAAGTCCCAAAATGCAAGCCCAAAAAGATGCATGATGCTGTGATGCATGTTGCACGAAAGTAACTCCACTGCATGTGCGGTCATGAATGTTGCACGAAAATTTCGATTTCGGGTTGAAGGAATGAAAGTTGCATGAATGTAACGCAAACAGCGCTTTTGAACCCATCTTGAAATGACTCATTTCACTCAGACGACCCCAGGCCAAGTGCTGCATCGCGCCCGTGCTGCGCAGTCTGCAGACGCGGCAGAGCGCACTGAGGCAGCCGGTGTTGCCTGTTTGGCAGGTCGGGTCTGTGAAAATGCCCAGACCTTCCAGTTGCTCCGTCGCAGAGAGCGTCGTCGTGCATTGTGGGCCAACTGCAGACATGCTAGTCGCATTGGCTTCTGGAGCGATTGTGGTGGTCGTGCTCGCATTGGGAGAGCCGCTTGAATTGGTCCCAGCGGTCGTCATCGTCGTAGTCATGAGATTGCCCCCAGAGCCCATATCAGTCGCTGTGGCGTTCGTGGAGTTCGTGTAGTTCGTGGCCGTCGTGGCATTGCCCGAAGCCGTCCATGTGGCTGGACCAGCGACGATCGGCACTGGTTCCGGTAGCGGGTTCGGTGACGAGCACGGGAGGTATTCCATGGAGACCGACGCATTAAAGAGATGGCAGAAGTCGTCGAGGCAGCCGGTGCCGCGACTCACGCATGTCGTGTCGCCCACAATGCCGATGCCGCTGTCTGCCGACGTGTTGGACGTCGGGCGACAGACCTCGAGCGTCTGCGCATTGACGGTGGCCACGCAGTAGAAGAGCAGCGCAGCGCAGAGCGCGAGTGCCTTGGTGCGACAGGTGGTCATCGTGTTGTTTGCTTGAAAGATCGAGCCTGGACGAGCGCGATTAGAAGAGATATTTGCTGTTCTCCAGGGCCAGCCAAATGGGGTTGTGAGCCATTTGGGCCGAGTGCATTCGGGATAAGTTTCTTGCCTGCCCACCATCCAAAGGTTGTGGTCACCACCACACTGACGACGCTTCATCTGTTCGTTGCAAAATCACTGACTGCTCAGCCTCGACGGCGCTTCGCGTTTGCAGCCACCATCACTTCCCAAGATCCAAAGCCCCATTCGTATTCAAATCTCGTTGCAGGGCGCTTGCAATAATGCACGAAATGATCATCGAAGAGCTCCGCGCCGCTGCTTCGACCAGTCAGCCGACTTTGTTTTCTTCGAGCTTCGACGACCATTCATTCTTCAAAGATACAGTTTGTATCGGGTGGGTACACTTTTTTCCTAAAATGGCTACATTTTTTGGAAAATCAGAAATCAAATTAACGTTCGCCTATTTGTTTAACCCATGACCTCAAATCAATCATCAATACTCCATTGGAATAGCTCAGTACCCCCACTCACTCACTGGCACACGCTCAGGCTCTTCGCGAGGTCCTGGGCCGTCTTCTCGCCGCGCAAGAGCTCCACGAGCTTCAGGGCCATGGCGAGCGCCGTCCCGGGACTCTGGCTCGTCACGCAATTCCCAGTGACGACGACCTCTTCGTCCACAAACAGGTCGCCCAGCGGGTCCTTGTAGTCCAGCAGGCACGTCATGGGCCCGTTCACCAGCGCGTGATGGTAGAGAACGTCGACGGGGCCAGCGCAGATGCCCCCGTAGAGCTTGCCCGAGGTCTTCTGCTTGCGAAGCAGATCGGCCAGCGTCGCACAGGCGCCCAGCACTTTCGCTCCACTGCCGCCTGGCACGACGATGAGGTCGAATTCGTCGTTCACGCAGTGCTCAATTGACTTGTCCGCCTGGATCATCGTGCCCTGCATGAGCGTCACAATGCGGTTCGCGCGGTCTTCGCTCACAGCGGCGATCGTCACGCGCACGCCGGCGCGCGCCAGCACCTCCGAGAGCGTCACGACCTCGATTTCTTCACTGCCATCCGCCTGATAGAGACAAGGAGAGCGAGGCGTCAGAGCCATATTGAGAGAGCTACTTGGAGGCAGTGAGTTAAGACTTACGACTGGGATGAGGGCGGTGGGCTTGGGGCTCACCATGTCCGAGAGTGACTGGACGATCGTCGTCATACTGCTGGTGTATCTGGTTGTTGTTGTATCTGGTCTTGCGAATGCTTGATACAGTTATGGGGCTTGCCGTCGATTCCAACAATGTCCGTCCATGTGAGAGAGCCCACAAAGCCCAACCGCGTGTTGAATGCTACAGTTGGGACGGAGCTTGAAGTTCGAGCTTAAAGTTCTCTCTCTCGTCCCAATCCAACCGCCACAAGCAAACCTTAAGGCTCGCCTGGGACTGGGACTCTCTCTCACAATCCAAACAGCCTTGTGAGAAAGATGGCGAGCCGACTCATGACCATGCACGATGAGCACGTGACTGGGAAGCCGCTCGTGAAGCCCCGCGCGCTGATCGTGGTCGCGGACGGCAGCGACGAGTTGGAGACGCTCGTGCTCTCGGACGTGCTCACGCGCGGCGACTTGCACGTGTCGATCGCGAGCGTCGGGCTCAAGAAGGACAACCTGGTCGAGGGCAACTTTGGCCTCAAGATCAAGGCCGAGCACGCCTTCGAGGACTGCAGCTACCGCAATTACGAGCTCATCGTGCTCCCAGGGGTGCGTTATATTGCTTGACTCTCACTGACGCCTTGGTGTTGTTAATATTTCGAGCCAGGCTGACCAACTCGCGACTGTGTTGCTCGTAGGGACTGGGCGCGAACCGCCTGCGCGACTGCGACTTGCTGGTCAAGATGCTCAAGAAGCAGCACGAGAGCGGCAAGTGGCTCGCGGGCATCTCGAGCACGCCGGCGGTCGTCTTGAAGGCGCACGGTCTGCTGCCGGGGCATGCGACGTGTGACGCGGCCCACGAACGCCTCATGCCCAACCAGTTCCAGAACGACGCGGTGGTCGTCGACGGCAAGTGCGTCACGAGCCAGGGCCCCGGCACAGCGATCCGATTCAGCTTGAAGCTCGTGGAGCTGCTCTGCGGCCGCGAGGAGGCCGTGCGCGTGGCCAAGGAGCTGCGCTGTCCAATGCCGTGAGCTTGGAACTTTCAAGTCTTTTCTTGAAATTGGTTGCGTGACGAAAACCATTTTCTCATTTTAATCTACGTGATTTTTCAATAAATTAGCGCTTATTTTGTGATCTCCCACAAATGTAACAACAGCAGAGTGCCCTCATAAGATAACAAACACATACCTCTTTAAACTTGCGGCGTGGTGTTGGTGGTGGCTCAGCCGCTGCTGGTCATACCGGGGACGACGATCATCGCGTAGTACCTCGCGAAGACGAGCGACGCGAACATGAGCGCGTCGATGCGGTCGAGCATGCCCCCGTGGCCTGGGATGAGTTTTCCCGAGTCCTTCACGCCCGCCGCCCTCTTCAGCAGACTCTCAAAGAGGTCGCCGATGCGGCCCGCGACCACCGCGAGCACCGTGAACGACACCTTGGCGAGCGTCGAGCCCTGGACGTCGAGCAGGTCGGAGGCAAAGTGCATCGTCGCGACGCCAAAAACGATCGCGCCCAGCGTACCTTCGTAGTCCTTGTTCTTGGACAAGTGGGCCGCCAGTGGGTTGTAGTACTGGTAACTGAGACTCGCCAGCATCTTGCCCGTGAGATATGCACCCGTGTCCGAGGCCCAGACGACGTAGAGCAGCACGATGAGCAGCTTGCGGTAGGCCTCGAGCTGCTCGTCGTCCACGAAGGCCACGATCACCGAGAGGCTACCGACGATGTAGAGAAAGCCCAGCATGTCAAGCACGATGTGGAGGAACATGGCCATGGAGCTCAGTGTTGACGACGAGTCACTGTCGCACTGCCGCCGCGTGTGCAGCCGAAAGAGCAGGATGAGCACGACGCCGGAGAGGAAGACCTGCGCGGGCTCCATCGAGAGGCCGCAGCCAAACTGGTTGATCGGGCAGATCGTCGAGTGCAGTGTGAGGAGCGTGAACACGGCCTTCTCGACGAGGCAGATGGCCGCGTACTTCCAGTTGGGCGTGAAGAGCGCACTTAGCGACGCCACGTAGTCCGTCGCGATCGCGTAGAACCAGCGCAGGCGGTAGAGTTCCGTGATCTCGAGCTGCGGGATCCAGGGCGCGCAGATAAGGAACGCCGTGGACATCACCGCTGTTGAGATACACGAGAGCACAAGCGCTGCGAGCCACTCGTTGCCCCGAAAGTACGCACTGGCGATGTGTGAGACCGCGCACTGCGAAGCCTCGACGTCTAGCAGGAAGAGGTCGCCATCCACGATGCTGAAGCTCGTGGTTGGCATGGGCGACGGCCGGGCGTCCACGTCAGGTATGACCGTAGCTGGGCCAACTGGTAATGCTGATGACGAGTGCCTGCTGCTGTGTGAAGGGCTGGGCTCGTGTCTGTTATTGCTGATGTCTCTGTACAGGTCGTCGGTCATGGAATCATTGCGAGTGCTGTGGCTGCTGCGGTTGCCGCTGCGCTCCTGCCGTCTGCTGCTATTGCTATTGCTGCTGTTCTCCGACCGGCTGCTCGTGTCGCCACTGCCGTTGACTTGACGCGGGCGATTAATCGTGGACGTGCGCGTGGGCGAGAGCGGGTGGGCCGCCTCGAACTTGGCGGCCTTGTCGAGGATGCGCACGTGGATGCGGTGCGCCAGCCACGCGTACTCGTAGGAGCAGAGGCTCATGACGAACGCACAGACCGTCGCGGTCGCGAACGCCGGCGAGCGCCAGAGGAAGCCCGTGACCAGTGGCACGAGCACGGCCGCGCTCAGAATGCGCTGCACGACGTTCCGGCGCACGAACGCGGCCATGGCTCTTGCGAGTCGGCCCTTGTTGTTACTGGGTACTATACTGTGGTCTGTAAGGGGTAGTCGCACGGGTGCGTCGGCCGGGGGCGAGCCCTCGGGCGTCATGGGCGTGTCGAGCGCGAAGAAGAACGCCTCGCCAGTCGAGCGCGGCGACTCGGCACTCGGCGACGGCAGCGCATCAGACGGCAGGCGTATGGGCGGCGACATGTTGCTGCTGCTGGGTCGTGGTAGCATCTGCATCGGCGGCGGGCGCCTCCACGCAGCAGCAGCAAAGAGCTCGGCTTCGTCCGCCCTTGTCCGCATTATTCCTATCACCTCGATTGTCTTCCTGGCGAGTCAGTGAAATTAATTTTAAGAA
Source organism: Globisporangium okanoganense (assembly GCA_023334035.1). Classification (NCBI taxonomy): domain Eukaryota; phylum Oomycota; class Peronosporomycetes; order Pythiales; family Pythiaceae; genus Globisporangium; species Globisporangium okanoganense. The sequence continues at coordinate 12,388 of JAASFY010000284.1, forward strand.
TTGAAACCGAAAATTAATCGGAATAAATTAATTTGGTGTGGAACACATCAATTGAGGGAGCCTTTCCAATATGATATTGCTGGTCAAGTTTGAGGAGATCAATTAACTGACAGTATTGCTATCGATATATAAATAAATTATGTTTAGCAGGGCGGTTGCGTATATTGTATATTGGGTATCTTGCTTCAATCGTCACCACTACAGCCATAATACTAATTATGAAATGCATTAGGCTGGCATCAAAGCGATGTTGCGCTGACTGAATTCCAGCACACGCAAGTGCGCTCGTCCCACGGTACGCCAACAAACAAGCCTGCTCCGATGGCGCTTCGCATATTTCAACGCGAGTGAACCAGCGAATGAGTGTGTGGTTGTTGCTGTTGTTCTTGGGAGGAGGCGCAAGAGCAAATCTTTGTGGTTGCATGTTGCGCTTGTTGTTTGTTGTAAATGCACGAGCGCAAGTGTGGGCAAGTGTAAAATGCGCCTCTGCTTTGCGCTTGTGACCGTCACTCGCGTGTTTGTTTGTTGTGCCAGCTGCGCGACCTGTCCATGGCTGCGGCTCTTGACAATGGCAGTTGACTGGGACTTGCTGCGCCAACCAAGTGGCGCAAGTGGAGACACGTGCTGTATCATACGGTTACAGATCTTTTCCCGCACTTCAGTTCCCCAAAGGCTTTAACGTGCCAGCACCAACAGCAACTGAACTGGACGCTCGACTTCGAACCAAACGAGCGTCGCAATGTGAACGAGCGAGCGAGCGAGCGATAGTCGAGTGTTGTTGTGCATCGCGCATCATCGACGACACTCGTCCTGTCGTCGATGACACATCAAGCAAACTGACACCATCTCCGCACAAATTGAGAAATCAGAACACTTGGCGCGTCTCATTGGCTAAAATTAGAAAGCTATTTTTAGAAATGCCACCTATTATTGGCCAAATATGTTTAGCTCTGATCCAGGGATAGGGCAACCGCTGGATTGCATTTTCAGCTGCTCCGTTCTGTTCATTTTCAATTGGGAGCTGAACTGCACAAGCCAACAAGCAAGACCTCCGATAAACAAGTCCGCAAGAAAACAAGCAAGGTCGCTATCGACACTCACTACAAGGCCGCAACTTCAGAGCCAACCGCCGCATTACATACCGAAATAGACACGATGCTGGCGTCTCTCTACCCGAAGATGACGGGCTTCGGCGCGCTCTGGCGCGTCGACCCTGTGAACGTGCTGCTTGCGCCAGAAACGCCGCTGGCCAAGACCTCTAAAGTGCACGCGGTGGCCGCGCAACCGACCCCCGACGTGTTTGCGCACGAGAAGCAACAACACACACAACAAAAACAAGAGCAACAACAACAGACCAAGAGCCGCATGTCCATTCACGACCGCCTGCGCACGCTCATGGGCGACATGATCACCGAGACTGAGCTGGAGCAGCGCGTACGTTATCTTGTCCTTATGTCTTGTAGGTTACGCTGGGTTACTCATTATTATTTGTGTGTGTAAATGAACAGCTCACATTTGGGCGATTACTAGGCACGGGCGCGACTTCCAAGGTGTTCGCGGCCGTGGACACGCGCACGGGCGCTGAAGTCGCCGTGAAAGTGTTTGACAAGGCCGCGATGGTGGCCGTGCGGCGCTCCATGGTGGCGGAGGGCGACTACGTGCAGGAAAAGGCCGTACACCGCGTGCGCCGGCGGCTCGTGAAGATCGTGTCGGAGCTCGAGATCGCCAAGTCGCTCGACCACCCTAATATTATTAAGTTTCTGGGCGCGTATGAAACCTCGCACCGCGTGTGCATCGTGCACGAGCTCGTGGCCGGCGGCGATCTGCTCGAGCACCTGCTGGCCCAGGGCAAGATGAAGGAGCAGCAGGCCGCGCACGTCTTCCGCCAGCTGCTCTCGGCGCTCCAGTATTGCCACGACCGTCACGTGTACCACCGCGACCTGAAGCTCGAAAAGTACGTCTATTTTATTTATTTATTATTATTCTGTTTTGTAGCTGTGCTGCGTACATGTATTTATTGACTGGTTCGTGAGGCTATTATTATACTAATTGTTTTTATTTTAATTTTTTAATTAATAGTGTGCTGATCACGCCGGACTTTCACGTGAAGCTGATCGACTTTGGGCTCTCGGAGGTGGCGGCCCCAGGCGCGACGCTCAAGACAATCTGCGGCACGCCGCTGTACTGCAGCCCCGAGGTGTTGTTTTTGCACTCGACGTCCCGGCAAAAGGGCTTTCACGGCGGCCCCGCGGACGTCTGGAGCGTGGGCGTGCTCATCTTTGCGCTGCTCACGGGCTGCGCGCCCTTTGACGACTCGGACTTCTCGCGCCTGCGCGAAGAGGTCTATCGCAATGCGATCGCGTACCCGAAGCACATGTCGGACGAGGTCAAGGGACTCCTGAAGGCGCTGCTGATCTTCGACGCCCATCTGCGGCCGACTGTGAAAGACATTCTGGCCTACGGCTGGCTCAAGGGCGTCGACACTGCATCTGAAAGCGCAGCCAACAATGAACAGTCAAGCCCCAGTGAAGCACCGGAATCGCCAATGAAAGGCTCGTCACCAGAGTCGAGCGGCAGTGCGTCGCCGTCTTCCAAATCTGCGCGGCCGCGCTTGCTCTCGTCGTGCCTGAGCGAGAACGGCACGGAGGGCACGGCAAGCACGAGCGGCAGCTTTGACGACGCGACGGGCGCTCAGAAGCAGCAGCAACTGGCAGCCACGCACCTCTCGTGTCTCGAGATCGCCTGAGCCACTCAAGCCACAACCAAGTGAAGGAAGAGAAAACCACATAGAGGACTGTGTTTTGATGGCCATCGAGAGAAGTAGAACACCACCCATTGATCGATCAGTATTAACCGCCCTAGATATATTTAAGTAATGTTTTTCTTCATATAAACCGAAAAACGAAAATAATCAAAGCAAAAACAATTTCACCACCACACGTGACGACACTTGTTAGCAATCGCTCTGGGACTGCTGGATCCTGCGTCGGGCCTGCTCCGCACGAGCGCGTAGCTCTTCAGCGCGGCGCTGAGCGTCCACGGCCTTGCGCGCCGCGGTCTCCGTGCGATCTCTCGCAGTCGTGCGGTCGAGATCGATCTCCTGCATCTTGCGCTGCTGGTCCAGCTGCCGCTGCGCCTCCTCGTGCGTGAGCTCCGTCTCGATCTGCTTGCGTGACTGGGCGCGCACGAGCTGCGCCGCGTCGATAGCCCTGCGGCGCATGGCTTCGGCCTTCTCGCGGGCCTCCTGGGCGCGTCGCTCGGCGTCCTCGCGCTTGCGGATCGCGTCCGCTTTCTTCTGCTGGGCCGCCAATAGAGCACCTTCACGCTCTCGGTGCTGATTGAGCTCGTCGAGATCCGCCAGCTTGGCGATCCGCTCGGCGTTCTTCTGCTCGTAGAGACCGGTCGCTTCGCGCGCCTTGGCGGCCATGAGCTGCGCCTTCTGCTTGCTGTCGATTACGCGCTGCATGGCGTCGCGCTTGCGCTGCTCGGCGTCCACGCGCTCCTGCTGCAGCCTGGTGGAGCCCGAGTGGTAGTCGGCGTCTCGCGCGACGAGCTCGCTTTCGTACGTCTGCAGCGCGCGCTCCTTCTCGGTGAACTCGAGCAGTGACGCCTTGCACACGGCGTCGATGAGCTTCTGCTCGGCCTCCTGCTCGGCGCGTTCGCGTGCGCGTCGCGCCTCCCACATGATCTCGACCGGCTCGCTGTTGTTATTGCTGGCGTTGTTCTCGTTGTTGACGAACGTGGTGGACGGCGCGCCGAGACCGCTCTTCGTGATGCTCTCCATCGCGCTCGGCGGCCGCGGCTTGGCGTCAATCTGCGCCGAGAGCGTCTTGCTCCAGTGCGCTGGTGGGGTCTGCGACTGCTGCTGTTGCTGGTAGGCTCCGTTTGACATTGCGTAGGCTGGTGGTGGCCGTGCGTACCCTCCGTTGCCCAAGTACATACCGTTGTTGTTGTTGTTGTTCATGGGTACTGGCTGCTGCTGCTGTTGATAGTACGGACCGTTGTTGTTCCTTTGTGGCAAATGCTGCACTGCAACGGGCACGGTGCTCTGGTAGAACACGTTGTTGCGCACGTAGCCGCTGTTATTCGGGCCGTTGCTATGGCCGTTGGTGAAGAGATCGCGGCCAGACATGGCCGTTGCAAACGCGTCTGAGTCTGTCGCTTTGGCTGGCTTGCTGGAAAGAAGAACGCGCAGCGAAATGGTGCTTTGCGCTGGCTCGTAGTCGGTTGGTTATGCGCTCGTGCTGCCTGCTGCTGGTGGTGGCAGGTGGTTGGAGAAGCGCGTGTGGGAAAGGAGCTCTTCATGCGTGTTGCCAACAAAGATGATGGCGAAAAGGCGCGCTGTTTTTTTTTAGAAGCCGTACCCACAATTGGCGAGTCGCACCGTCGCAGGTTTACAGAATCACTTTACAAGGGGTATATGTTATCACAGTATATACTGCATATAAATGTATTTAAATACAATATTATGTTTGAAAACATATGTATTCTCGAGGTGTATAGGTTTTTTGTAAACATTTCTTTGAACGTTGGACTCAAAAACCGTACATTGTATAGCTTTCAATACAGGACCCCTGCGTATGAACAAGTGGAAACGAAGAGCTCATCAAAATGGGCAAGACGTCCAAGGACAAGCGCGTACGTTGCTCTGTGTATAAGAGCGCTCTTCTATCATAGCATATAGACCAATTGACTGTATATATACGGGTGTATAGGACATCTACTACCGCAAAGCCAAGGAGCAGGGCTACCGCGCGCGCTCGGCGTACAAGCTCATCCAGCTGGACGACACCTTCCAGCTGCTCGATGGTAACCATTCCCCACATGCGATGTATTCGATGGCCTTGCTCTTCATCACTAATACTTTACGGTTAACGTATGCAGGCGTGAGTCGCGTGGTGGACCTGTGCGCTGCGCCAGGTGGCTGGAGTCAAGTGATCGTCGAGCGCCTTCGTGCCAAGCAGCATGCACTTACGGGTTCAGAAGCCAATAAGCAGGACGACTTTGCGGTCATCGCCGTGGATTTGATGGAGATGGCGCCGCTGGACGGCGTGATCCAACTCAAGGGCGACATCACGCACAAGCAGACTGCGGACGAGATCATCGCGCACTTTGCCGGCCAGAAGGCGCAGGTCGTGGTGAGCGACGGCGCGCCGGACGTGCTGGGCCTGCACGACCTGGACGAGTACCTCCAGGCGCAGCTCGTGCTCGCGGGGCTCAATATCTCGCTGCACGTGCTGGAGCGCGGCGGGACGTTCGTCGCGAAGCTCTTCCGCGGCAAGGAGGTCGCGCTTCTGTACGCGCAGCTGCGCCGGTTCTTCCGCAAAGTGACGTGCGCCAAGCCCAAGGCAAGTCGCAACTCGAGCTTCGAGTCCTTCGTGGTCTGCCAGGACTTCCTGCTGCCCGAGGGTTTTGTGCCCAGCATGGAGCGCAATCTGCTGGACTTGCAGTACGTTGGTGAAGATGACGAGGACGACGATAACGCGTATTGTTCTAATGTGGACACGCATCGGGGCGTGTGCGTGGACGTCGTGTTCCTCGGCTCGGGGGACGTCTTTGGCTACGACGCCGACCAGTCGTACCCGCTCGACGAGTCAACTGACGAGGACAGTAGCACGCGCCTGTACGTGCACCAGGAGCCGTTGCAGAAGCCCATCAACCCGCCGTACAAGAGCGCATTGGAGAAGAGCAAGGCCGACGCATAGAAGACATTGGTGAGTTTAATGAATAGACATAGAGAGAGATATTGGTTGGCGAAGTCTATGGGCATTTCCACCGTGATCTGTATTGAATTGTTTGAGGCTGGCTATTCGGGTGCTTGAGAGGTGATGGTGGCGACGTCTTCTTCAACAGCAGCAGACGGCTGCTTCTTCCGTCGCTTCTTCGAGTCCTCCACTGCATTTGAACAGCATTAATAATTCCCATTATACATTACTGGCCGTAACATGAGGGACTGTGTGGGGACGCACCTCGCGGGTTGTCGCTCTCGTAGAACCTGCGCAGCAGCGTGACGGCGTCGTCCTTGAGAATGCCCGAGGTGCTCAAAAAGCCCTGGTGCAGCTGGCTGTTTGGTAGCGACCTATACACGATAGCATATATACGTATACAGTCCGTTAACCATTATAACTGGCCCACATAGAATTATACACATAGGCAGTAGTAAATCGTATAAAATCAGTCAATCGTACGCCTTCTCGTGGAGACTCAACACGGAGCTGCAGCCGCCAAAGCGGTCGTTGTGGCAGCCAAAGTACACGTGCTGGATGCGCACGTGCGCCAGTGCCCCCGCGCACATGATACAGGGCTCGCACGTCACGTAGAGCGTCGTGTTCGCCAGCACGGCCACCGCCTTGTCGCCATACGCAGCAGCGATCTCCTCAATCGCGACTATCTCGGCGTGCTTTGTCGCCTAGAAAGCAAGCACCACACAGTACACATTAATACCAACATGCACAGCCAGTAGATATGCACTGTGCGTACATTGTAGAGCTCATTCGTGCGGTTCGAGGCGCGCGCGATGACCTCGCCATTGCAGACGAAGACGGCGCCGACGGGCACTTCGCCGCGCATCAGCGCGTTCTCGCCCTGCAGTGCGGACACATTACGCACCACAATCAGTACCAGCAGGTCCGCAGTTAAGCGTATTCAAGCATACCAATGGTCATAAACGTTTAAAGCACCTCCTTGAGCGCCTGGCGCATGAACTGCTCGTGGATCTGCGCGCCATCCGCGTCCATTTTGGTGTTAAATTGTCTTTGGCGCATTTTTTGGTGTGACGAATAGCAGGGGCTACTATTTAGAGCACATCCTGTGGACGGAGAGCTCTTCACACAAAGGCCACACACACATAGCGAATCAAATGCTGCGTCGCTGTCTTCGCGCCTCTGCGGCTGCTGCCCAGCGTCCTGCGCTGCGCAACCAGCAGCGCCGAGGTATCAACTACGGCCACGACCTGCACAAGGTACTGTACGCTCAACAGCTTGCCTAATAGAGCGCTTTGTAACGCAGCATTGGTAGACTGACGATGGCGTTCGTTGTGCTTCTTTTAGGAAATGCTCAATGGCACGGCCAAGGTGTCCGTGACGGACTACGACGAGGGCGGATTCGTAGTTAACGACGTTAACATGCGCGGCGGCGTCGCGCTCTACCCAGAGATCGCCATGGTAACGAGCGATACCCAATGCAAACCACTGAGCCCGTCTGGTAACTAACTGAAAATACCAATGTTGCTAATGTTGTAATAGCTGTGGAAGCCCAAGCGCTTTGAGGAGATCACGAAGGAGAGTCTGACGGTGTTTACGGTCGCTAACCCGCCCATTGGTTTGTTATCTTGCTGCCCACTGCCCATATATAACAAGCAGCATACTGACCTTAAGGTTGCTATTGCTCTAGAGATCCTAGTGCTGGGCTGTGGCGAGCGCATCCAGCACAACCTCGCGCCGGAGCTCAAGCAATTTCTCAAGGTAAACGGCATCGTGGTCGAGTACCTCGACTCGCTCAACGCGTGCGCGACGTTCAACATCCTCAACGCCGAGGACCGCAAGGTGGCCGCGGCCATCCTCCCGTACGACCCCGACGCCTCCAAGGTCTTTTAATCAGTTAACTCACAAGAGATCACGGCTGAAAAAAATGCGGACGTGTGTATATAAACTATAAAAGACCTGTTAACCCAATCAATCGCTAAACTTCGATATTTGGTTGGCTAGCGTGGACGCACGGGTGCCTTGCACTCGGAGCACTTGTACTGCAGCCCCTTCTCCTCGTACTTGTCGATGCAGCTCGTGTGCAGCACCGTGTCGCATACGCCGCCGCACGGCGCACCCTGGAGCATTTCGTACCTGCAGATCGCGCACTTCTTGACATCGAGGTCGCGCAGGAATGCGATGAGCTCGAGGTACGTGCGCGGCCCGAGCGTGATGCCCAGCGTGTCGGCGGCGTGCAGGCTCGGCCCGAGCCACTTCTCGGTCGTAAGCTTGCGGATGAGCTCGTGGATCTCGCTGATCGTCGTATTCTCGCGCAGGTTGATCAGGTCGGCCTCGTGCAGTGCGCCGCCGTCGCTATTGCGAATAATACATTAGGCACTTAGTCAGCCTTCCATTCAGGACTGTAGCTCTTGGTGCTATTCAGTCTCACCTTCCGACGATCTCTTCAATGGCCTTGCGGAGAAAAACGATCTCCCACGCCTTAAAGTTGCTGCTGAACTGCGTCAGCGCGTCGCTGCTCTGTTGGCGCATTCCATTATACAATTAACAACGTCGCAACGAAGCATTAGCAGTATAAAGATTTTGTACCGTGTTCACAATCGCGATGTACATCTTGCCGTCGTCATACACACCGCGACGCACGTCCAGTGCAAACCCGCGGACGCTCGCCGCGATTTTGTTCACCATGGCGTCCACGTCACCCTTGCTCAGCTCTGTAACCACGTGAGTGCACACAAAGGAGTAGCAAACGTCAATTTATCAAAGCATGTCAAGTCTCTTTCGCACATGACGCCGTGCATCGCAAGAGCACCTTCTCCTGTGAGCTTCTTGGCGAGGCGACGCACTTGGTGCTCCTCCATCGCGCCAGCCGCCTGCAATGTCCACACAAACGCACAGCAACTATGTCAGTTACACACCACAGCAGTCACCAATCGTCCACTGGCGGGGGACGCACCATAAGCCGCTGCAGCAGCATGCGGTCCGAGTCGTTGAGCAACATTCTCGTCCTTTTTGGTCTCTTGCCTCTTGGAAATTATGGCGCCAACGAAAAAAATATGATAAAATTATGGCGGGGAGGAGGTAATGTTGCACGAATGTTGGTTGAAGGTTGCGCGAGCGGACCGCACATTGCGATCCGAAAGATCAATCTCGAATTGACAAGCATGATGAGCTCCATGTTGACGCGGCTGCGCGTGCGTGGCGCAACGACGACGGCGCTCTGCCAGCGCAACCCAATGCGCCTGCTGTCCATGGAGGCCAGTGACAGTCTCGCAGTACTCAGCACGAGCCACTCGTGGGGCACGGACCTGATCCCGGAGGACGTCGTGCGCGAGCTCAACAAGCACATTGTGGGTCAGGAAGACGCGAAGAAGGCGGTCGCTATCGCGCTGCGCAACCGCTGGCGGCGCCGCCAGCTCAAGGACGACGTGCTGCGCGCCGAGATCTCGCCCATGAATATCCTCATGAGCGGCCCGACTGGCTCGGGAAAGACGGAGATCGCGCGCCGGCTCGCCAAGATGACCGACTCGCCGTTCCTCAAGGTCGAGGCCACCAAGTACACGGAGGTGGGGATCTACGGCGCCAACACCGAGTCCATGGTGAAGGATCTCGTGGACGTGGCCGTGGACATGGAGCGCGATCGTGGGTCCAAGCAGCACGCCGCCGCTGCGCGAGAGCGCGCGATCAACCGCCTCGTAGAGCTGCTCTCGACGCCCACGACGCTGAGTGACTCGGCACGCGAGACGCTGCGCGAGCAGATCGCCAGCGGCGAGGCCGACCACCGCTTCGTGCACGTGAAGCTCAAGACGCTCAGTAAGAAGAGCAACAAGGGCCGGTCGTCCGAGATGATGGAGGTGCCGCCTGAGATCGAGAGCATGATGAAGCACCTGGACAAGCTCATGAACTCGCGCTTCTCATCTGCCTCCGGTGGCGTTGGCGGTGACACGAGCAACAAGACCCAGCGCCTGACTGTGAAGGAGGCGCTGCCGCGCCTCGAGGCTGAAGAGGCGGACGACATAATCGACGAGGACGAGGTCGTGAAGAGTGCGATCGAGCGCGTGCAGAACAACGGCATCATCTTCCTCGACGAGATCGACAAGCTGGCGAACGCGAGCGAGTCGCGCGGCAGCTTCCGCAAGGGCGAAGGTGTGCAGAAGGAGCTGCTGGCGCTCACGGAAGGCTGCGCTGTCAACACGCGGTACGGGCTCGTCTACACGGACCACATCCTGTTCATCGCCAGCGGCGCGTTCCACAACTGCAAGCCGTCAGACCTGATGCCGGAGCTCCAAGGTCGCCTGCCCATCCGCGTGGCGCTCTCGCCGCTGGGTGCGAAAGAGTTTGTGCGCATCCTCAAGGAGACCGAGTACAACCTGCTGCTGCAGATGCGCGCGCTCATGGCGACCGAAGGCGTCGAGCTGAGCTTCACGGACGAGGCCGTCGAGGAGATCGCGCTCATCTCGGCCCAGGTGAACTCGCAGACGGACGACATTGGCGCGCGACGCCTTGCCACGATCGTGTCCAAAATCACGGAGGAAGTGTCGTTCCACGCGCCAAAGATGGGCGGCATCAAATTCGAAGTGGACCAGAAGTACGTGCGCCAGCGCCTCGCCAACGTGCTGGATAAGACGGACCTCTCCAAGTACATTCTCTAGGCGGTCTTGGGTTAATAAGGGGAACAATGTGGTCATCACAGCCGATCTCAAGAACCAAATAGCTCATGTTCACCTCTCTCTCTCACTTTCCGGTACTTACTGACCAGTGTTTGTTACCTTCGCTTGGGCTTCTTGGCGCTTGCAGACGAACCGTTGTTGTTGTTACTGCTAGTGGTGGTTTTCTCAGTCGATCCTGATCCTTGTGCTGCTGGCTTTCGCTTCACGTTGTTGTTGCCATTCGTGTACTGGTTGCTGCCTTTCGGTTTCTTCACTGCGCTGCTGCTGGACGTTGACGCCTCCTGCTTGCCTCCACTGCCATTCTCGCCACTGGCCTTGCTGTTCGAAGCCTTGCTATGGCTGCTCTTTCTGGCGCTCTCATCAGCGCCATGGCCATTCGCTGAGGAACCACCAAGTGAATCAGACTCTCTTGAAAGCAATTCGCCCTGTGGTGCCGAGCAGCTGGCGTGGAGCTCGTCCCAGTTCATCCAGCACACGAACGGCTGCGCGACCTTCGCGGGGTCCATGCCGCCGAGCAGCGGCCGCTTCTTGAGACACTCGACGCACTGGACGTACTTGCGCTCGCCGTCGTCGTCCCGCGCGTCCGTGTACTTGTACTGCAACAACGTCTTCTCCATGCGCTTGACGCGGTGGAGAAAGTCGAGCGCGAACTTGCGCTCGCGGTACTCTACGAGATCCGATTCCTTCATGAGTACCGCGATCTTCTCCTCTGGAACCGAGCATTTCTGAATTGGTCACAAGGCAAACAATGAGAAGGTTAGTGAGCTGCCCCACTCAAACTTGTGTCTTCAGACTAAGGGCATGTGAACGTACATTGAAGCGCTTGTCCCATCGGTTCATCTTGCAGTACCAGGTCGCAGGCAGCTCCGAGACTTCAACGTGATCTGTACACCACATAACAATAAAAGACCTAGTTAGCATAATCCCACCCATGTAGGCAGACGACAATGATGAACCAATTGAGAACGCACTCGGTAGTCGTCGCCACTTCTGGCACTTGTCGCACTGCACCCAGTCGTCCTGCTTGGACGCCACGGGACTCATCTTCTTCTCGGCGTCTTTCGTTTTCTGCAGCGCCGCACTGCGCGTCTCGACCGTCATCTCGGGGAACTCGTCTGGGTCTTCTTCGCTTTTCTCAGGTGACGTGACCACCGTCATGCTGCCGCCATTCGTCTTCTCGGGGCTCTTTGCCTCTGAGCCTGCTGGCTTTGTCTTCTTCTCAGACGAAAGCGTAGCTGACTGCTGAACTTCTCCTACCATGACTGCTGCCGCTTTGAGCTCACTCTCACGCTCTTCCTCTGAAATGATCACCACCTCGATGCCGTAGTAGTCCATGACGTCGCCGTCGTCATCGATGGGCGCGATGCCTGGCCACAGCGAGTCAATGTACTGCGTGCGCGCTTTCAGCGACATGCGCGTCGCTCTCTCGGACGTCAGTGGGATCGAGTCTTCGTCGCCGACTTCAATGCGCTTGTACTTGGGAAGCGGCGGTGGTGGCACATGGGAGCTCGAGGACACGGACGACGGCGAGCCCGGTCGCTTGTACGAGCGCTGCATGAAGCTATTGATGTACCCTGCTCCTTCATTCTCATAGCGCGAGTGGAGGCCGTCGTGCGTCGAGCCAGCATAGTCGCCATCCGCGTCGACGGACTGAAGATACTCGTTTAGCAGCTTGCGCTTGAGTCGAAACACCTCGGCATTGCGACTCGGGTTGCTGAATCCGCCGTTGTGGCGATGCGCTGTGGTCATGAGCACCGTCGTCGTGCCGTGTGGCGACGTCACGAGCTTCTCCTCGGCCGGTGGCGGGGGCGGCGCGGCCGTGTACGCGATCTCGCAGCGCGGGTAGTAACGCACGAGGCGGTGCATCTTGTTATTCTTGGGCTTCATGATCGTAAAGTCCTTGAGCTCGATAGCGCGGTCCTCCTCGGGGGACAGCAGGTACACGTCCACGTACTCGACCTGCGTTTGCTGCTGGCTGAATTTCGACTCGGCCGCTGGTGATAATAGCACAGCAAGAGTGAGGCTCCAAGGGCGACAGGCGCACATATACAAACATAGAGAGAGAGAGGACGTACCGTCGCTGATGTCCTCGTATACGCTCGTGTCGGTCGTGGGGTCGTACGCGCGGACGCGCGGCGGGGGCTCCATGGCGGCAGTCGGTCTTCTGCTGGCGGCTTCTGCGAAGGTGACTGACTGAAATCATCAACAACAAAACCAGGTACAGTAAACACTTTTTAAATTGATATAGATTGGCTTCATCTTTCCGACTCTTTGAACTAATAAAACCTTGATAATAAGAAACTTATTTCTGTGGCAGCAGTGCAAATCAACCAGATCGTGGCAGCAGCACTCGAGACTGTGGCGAATGGTCTAGCGTTGAAGAGCGTCTGATGTGCATCATGCATTCAAGAACTCGCCTTCCTTCCTGCAGCCAAATAGCTAGCTCATCATGGCCTCTGCGACTGCTGCGCCGCTCCCCGTGGACACCTACGTGTACGTCTACGGCACTCTCAAGCGGGACTTTTACAACTACGAGACGTACCTCAAGCCGGCCGTGGTGCGCGGTAAGACCGAGTTCATCGGCGCCGCGCAGACAAAGCATGCGGACTTCCACCTCGTGCTCAAGAAGGACCGCTTCGTGCCGTGTCTGTACCGCACACCAGCGGCCGCCCAAGACGGCTACTGCGTACCCGGCGAGGTGTACAAGTGCGATGCGGACGTGGTCGAGGCGCTCGACATCCTCGAGGCTGTCGCGGAAAAGTACTATTTGCGCGAAGAGATCGACGTGGAGATCTTGGACGGCGAGCGCAAGGGCGAGACGATCGCCTGCCACGCGTACATCATGCCGCTGCGCGACGATCTGCTCTCGCTCGCGCGCATCCCCATGTACACGGCCGAGCTCCACGAGGGCTATCAGTCGCGCTCGCGCACACCAAAGCTTTCGATTCTCCAGTGCATCTACGGCAAGGAGACCACGGACGCGGTGCAGGCCAAGATCGACCAAGGCCTGGAATTCGCAGCCGCGTGGGAACAAGTCATCGGATAAATTGCAAGAAGCACCAGCTTGCCACAGGTACACACACTACACACTATCCGGATACGGCTCTCCAATCGCCCACATCCATTCGTATCTGCTCAAAAATCGATTTTCTTTTCTCGTTAAAATCCATAAGTTAGAAGTTTTGCGTCCTTCTCCATCAATTAGACCGTGACGACGACGACGGCGATGTCGTCGAGGCTGCCGGCCTCTCTCGCGGCCGTCACGATCGCGTCCGCAGCGGCCTGCAGGTCGTTCGGGAACTTGCGCGCGATCGCCATCACCTTCTGGTTCACGAGCGAGCCCCAGACGCCGTCCGTGGCCAGGATCATTGTGCTGCGTCCAAGCAGCAGCCGGGTCTTCTTGATCTCGGGGGTCGCGATGACCCAGCCGTCCATCTCGCTCTCCTTCATGTCAATGTCGCCGATGGACCGGAACGGCTCGAGCACGCCGCCTATCCGCCCGTATTCAATGTACGCGCCACTGGCGAGCACGCGCAGCTTCTCCTTCGTGTTGGCCTCGCAGTGGTCCTCGGACAAAGCGTAGAGCTTGCCATTCGGGCTCTTACTGTCCTTCTTGTCCTTCTTCCCGCGAGCCTCGTGCATGATCGCGCGGCAGTCGCCCACGTTCAGCGTGAGCGTCTGAGGCAGCCCCGTGACTTCGTCTACGTACAGCAGCACGCAGATCATGCACGCGCCGCTGTAGTCCAGTCGCTGCTGAGCCTTGTCCTGGACCTGCTGGTCCAGTGACTCAATCGTGTCCGAGAGCTCCTTGACGTTGAAGCCGTGGTCGTAGCATCGCTCGATCGCGGGGAAGAGCTTCTCCTTGACAAAGTCAGCAACCATGCCGCCGCCGTGGCCGTCCAGCACCGCGATCATGTGGAAGCTCTCGTTCTGCTCGACGATCATGCGGTCTTCGTTGTCGTGGCCCATGAGCCCCTCTGCGGTCGAGAGGCCGAGCGTGATGCTCATCGGGTTCTTCTTCGAGGCGCTGCCGGAGCGGCTCAGCGTCTGCGGCTTGGCGTTGTTGCCGTCCTGGTTCTCTTCGTTCTCTTCATCCTCAACATCATTCACAAAGTTCTCATCGTCCTCGTTGTACTCGCTCTCGTCAAACGTCTCTTCTCCGCCGGCGATCCGCTCGTCGACGACGTTCAAGCGTGCGCTCGCGCTCTTCAAAAACTGGTGGTTGCTGCCAGTTGAGAGCATGCTGGTGGGTGGGAGGACCTCTGCGACGGCGTCGCTGTTGACCGGCGCGGACGAGTGGCGGCGCAGCGACTGCGAGGAGCTGCTGGTGATCGACGTAAGAGACGTACTGCTGGCAGAAGCAGTGAGAGACTGCGGCTCTGGCTGCTTGTGCGTCTGGTACTTGAGGGGCGTGGGCTGCTGTAGCGTCACAGCGGCAGGCAGCAGGGTGGCAGAGGTCGCAGTGGACGGGATCGCGTCAGTTAGCGTGTGACGGCGAGACACGGCGGCGGCTGGCTGAGCGGCTGGCGAGCGCGCAGCTGTCGCCACGTCGTCGTCGTGCCGGTGGATGTGGAAGCGCTTGGTGACTCTGCGGAAGAGCCCCTCGCGCTGTTTCTTGGGGGCCGGGGCTTGCTGCTGCTCCATGGAGATTGTGGTCGCTTGTGGTTGCTTGTGCGTGGTCTCGCTCGTCCTGATTTGCGAGGCTTGATTTTTAGAAATAGGGGGAAAGAAGAATGCGTGTGTGCAGTCAGTTGGGTACACGCGACAAAATGCACATGAAAACCTCTTTACAAGGGAATTTCCGACATTTAGATCTTTTTCTATCTCTTGTGCCTTTCACCTTTTTTGCAAAGTCCGCAAAGAGCTGTTTGGCCTCGGCGTCGCCTATCATGTCATCACGCGAGGGCTTGCGGCCGTGCTGGGCCTCAAACGCGTCGCGCCAAAGGGTCAGCGCCTTCTCGACGCGCACGAGCTTCTCAGAGCGGATCTCGCGCACGATCTCGACCGGGATCTCGTTCAGAATGGGCTGGCAGAGCACGCTCATGACGTCCACTTTCTTCACATTGCCGTCCAGGTGCCTGGTCATCTACAGTTTCGGTACATACATCAACACGACAACCTAGAGTGAGTACTTAACTGAATGTGTATATTGCTCACAAGTATACACAAGAGTATCCGTCCTTACCTTGACTAGCTTCTGCTCAGTGCCAGCAAACCCGAGCGGGATCAATAGCCCACCGCCGGGCTTGAGGAACTGCAGGTAGCTCTCGGCCTCAGCCTTCGTTTCCACAGCGACGCCGACGTGGATACAGTCGTACAGCTCTTCAGCACCA
>JAASFY010000285.1:0-27957 GCA_023334035.1 Globisporangium okanoganense
ACACCACAGTACCTTCGAGGTTGTCCTCGAAGTAGTTTTGGTAAGCCATGCGCTGGGCAAACGTATGCGTGCAGACTAGGGCGCTGGAGGCGCGAGAATGAGAGTGCCCATAATCCAGGCCATGAGCGCCTCGTCTTCCAATGGCACCATTGGAAGACGATCGTCCGCAGATTTAATCTTCCATGGTCGTGTCACGACCTTCGTGATCTTGGCCGTCCATTCTTCATGCTTGGCGATCTTCTTCTTTTGGGAAATCTCGCGTTGGGCATCCTCGGTGGCTGCCGTCTGGGTCTCCAGCCGCCGGCCACGCTCGCGCTGCTCGAGCACGCGTCCAACATGGCGGCGTACCTGGCGGCGCGCATCGCCGTGATCCCACTCGTGCAGGGAGTGTGAGGGCTCGACTCGGACGATCGAGCTCATGTGTCGCTTCCACGCCATCCGTGCTGCCCGCCGCCGATGAGACCTTCAAGGCACTGCTCATCTCGGGTGTCGCCGTTGGCGCCGCAGCGTTGGAGTTGCCATCGGCCACATGAGGCACGCCTATGCCGTGTGCAGGGCCCTCATCGGCCGGCAGGCTCATAGCCATACCGCTTTTTTTCCTCACCAGGCCGTCCGTTACGCCCTGCTATACAAGCTCCAAGTGAGAACTTGGAGCATCGAGGGTTTTGCGGGCTGGATGGAGATTGGGAGCTTGAGCTGAGATTCAAAAGGTCGCTGGGGTGGTTTCTGTCGCTTGAGGTCCGTGGTGTTGGGCGCAAATTGCAGAGTGAGATGACTGGGACGAGGACGAGGACGAGGACTGGAGATGAGAGGCCACTTATGCGCTGGAAGGCAAGTTCCGGAATGAGCTTTTCTAAGGCCTGATCGGCTTTGGCGCTTTGTTGGCAAAGCCGCTTAGGCCTCAGAAGCTTTGACAGCTTTAGCGGACTTTCTTGGAGCCAAATTTGAATGATGTTTGAAGAAATGATGTGTGTGCGCTATATAGTTGGTGCTTGCCCAGACCGCGACAGACAGAAGATGACCCAGACATATGCAGCCACAAATTTGCAGGTAAGATAAATGGAAGGGGGATCGGAACAAGATACCTAATTCCCATACAAATACGCATTTTTATCGATGAATATTATCCAAAAAGCAAGTTTTTCGCCCAAACACTGACTCGGTGTCAACAAAAAGAGCTCCAACCTCGATTTTTAACTGTAAATCGAGGTATTCTTCTTTTAAGAAATATCACCAGCGCTCTAAAATTTAAAAGGTTGTCACTACCGGTATCTCATGAAAGGAGTCACTAATCTGCAGTTGTCAGCATTGTGCGTGTCTCACAAAGCAGCATCTTGCAGCTCAGCAATGAGGCACTCGAGCATCAAGCGCTCTGGATGCTCAGCATGTTTGAGGAAATATTTTTAAGACGAAATGATCTTTTTGCTGGCACGTCGGATTTCTGTGTATCCAACGTGTAGAGCTCAGAATTACAGTACAAAACTGCAGAATTACAAATGGTTCACATTATTTCCTATAATTTTCAAAAAAACTGCAACATTGCCCACCATTACTAACCAGACACTCTCCTCTCTCCCTGGGTTCAGTCAGTGGGCCGCCGCTAAACAATTGTTCAGCAAGTCTCGTCCTTGCTGTGATTTAACCACAGCGGCGGCGATCACAGGACCGCCAGCACCACTGCGACTCGGAGCTTGGTGGCTCTATCTCTCGGAGCGCTTCCTAATATATTAGAATAATATTTGTGGCCGCAAGCTTCATCGCGGCACAAAGGCACCAACCACGCCAGACTGCCCACGGGCTCTTCACAGTGAGAGGAATCATTCACAGCCCTTTGGTTGCAGGCCAGCCAGCCTCAGCCCAAGTCTCACATGTTCAGCACCAATTCGACTAAGACTGAAACCACACACTGAGACAGTAAATCACCGGCCAGCCGACCGAAAAGCCAACCTCAAGAGCCAGCTGGAGGGACCACGCGGTCCAGGACGTAACGGTTTTGGCCACTGTTGAAGTTGTCCAAGTGAGCCATATCGGATATACCGGCAACTCGGCCGCGTGTGGATGGGCGGACCATTGTACAAGTGCATAGTTTGGTCTGCCGCCTCACCATTTTAGGACGCGCCCACCACCCTTGGCACACAACACAAGGCCAACCGACCGACGAATCCCCCAATATTGTTGTTTGTTACTCACGAGCCACTCCAGTCACACTTGCGTTACGTCACCCTCCGGTGATAGCCAGCCAACCCAGACCCAGACCCAGCCAATCCAAGCTCCTGAGCTTTCGGATCTTGGTGTGCGCCTGGTCGTAGAGCTTCAAGCAACCGCACCACGATATGAGTCGAACGAATCTTTTCCAGGAGGAGCTCCTGGATGGGACCGTTGACGTCGGTGGCGCAATCTCATTGTCTCTTCGTTTACAATAGGAGGCCATACGACGCCACGCCCGTCCGCAGAAAGAAATGGACACGCACATGACAGGACAGAGCTTTGTGAGCTAATACTGTAGATCGACCGGTCGATGGGGAATGAGACACCACCACCGCACGTGTGCTGTTGCTGGATGAGGACGCTGGATGGATGTCTGTCTGACAGACACCACCGATACCGTACCTAACTAGCTGGGGTCGCTGGCCCTCGCAGTGAGGATGCGAATGGATCTCGTATGTTCAGTTGCGGACATATGACGCACATACAAGTGAAACTGAAACGTGTGGCTGAGCTATGGCCGTTTCCGAATTCGCCAAGCAGCGTGTCAATATAGTGAGATTTCAGTGCAGCTATATTATATTGGAAACATGAATAAAAATAATATAAAAAATGGAGCCATGACTGAGCTGCGGCGCACTCAACAACCGTGAAAGAGCGGATTGCTCTTATCAGCAGACCCACTGGCTCGTAATGCTCAGCCGACTCTTCCAAGGAGGAGTGCTTGGGATATGAGACGCTCCGGTGCGAAAGCGCTTGTTGTTTGCAACTCCAGCTTGGGCCAAAAACAGAGGCTAAAAAGGCGATTGCATTGGATTGTCCATCAAAATGAATTCGGAGTGGTCAGTGGCGTTACAGCTGTGCACTCGGGCCAACTGTCGAGATGGGACAAAGTATGGCCATTTGTGGATTGCAAGTGTCACCAGCTGTCGTTCGGTTGTCCACACAGCTTGACCAGCGTAACGTTCCGTTGGCCTGTCCGGTTCGCTGGGGGCAAACGTTCTGGCTCAATTTCGCGCCTGAGGCCGGCGGGTCGGTCCCACCCTCGGCCGACGATCGGGCGGCACAATGGCCCAATGTAGCCGTTTTCGTGTGTCACGGTCCTTTTGAAGGACAACGCTTGGGGATCTTGCACTTTGGACTGTGGGTGGATGGATCCCCAATTGAGACCGAGGACTGACCGTTGGCAATCCATCCAGAGAGGGCACTCACGCCGACTCATCGACCGCAACACCACAGTCTGTCGCAATCCAATTTTCAGCCGGCGGCGGCTGGCAGCCGCGAAGCCACATCCCGATCCCCACAACCCAATCTCCCAAGTGAGATACACGTCGCGATTTGACCTCGGAGCTATCCACCAGAGCTTTTCATTTCGCAGACACACGCCCCATTGCTCCGCAATACACAGATCCAGCCGTCCCAACCATAGCCACATCCGTCCAACCACGCAGCCACATATCCATCCAACCACACATCCACAATCATGATGCGCATCTCGGACATCCTCAACAGCGGCGACCACAGCGACGAAGAAGAAGTCGCGCAGATCTTCGACGCCCGCTGCGACAGCGCCAGCGCCAAGCTGCGTCGCACCACGTCAGCCTTCCAGTACAACGACGTGCACCCGCGCCGCAGCTACGAGGACGACTCGTCCTCTGGCGGCGACGACACAGGCCGCCTCAGTGAGACCACGTCCTTCGCGTCCTCGCTTTTGGACGCCCTGTCCCTACGGTAAGTCCTCGCCTTGTAGTTTTCATGAGCGTCTGTCTCTATAGCCAACCCACTAACGACGCTCTCTGTATTGATATTAAACAGGAGCATGGCCAAGCTCAACTCGAAGCGATCCCCGACGGTCCTCAATTCGTCCCCAGGCAGCGAGAGGTCGACCCAGAACCGGTACCTGACGATCCAGCACCTGACCAACCCAGACGACGTGGGCGAGATGAAGCAGGAGAGCGTGGTGGTTGCGGACGCAGACGCCCAACTTGCGGCCGACCAGTCCGCACCGTCGTCCAGGAAACGCAGCACGCGCGCGCTCTTCCCGGCCGCGACGGACTCGGACCGGCGCGCCAAGCAGCGCATGATCGTCAAGCGGTGCTACTACAAGAAGATCGTACGTGGCTCTCTCTCGATTGTCATTATCAAGTTACAAGGGTTGGCTAACACGCTGTCTCTCTATTTATCCAACTCAGAACACAATCCAGACGTTGCGAGACGAAGTGCAGACCCTCGAGGATCAGTTCCACGCCGCCATGCAGTCTCGAAAGCAGCAGAACGAGGCGGCCGCAAGCGCGAAGAGCCAAGCGGAGGAAGAGACCACCAAGCTAGGCGACCTGTACATTCAGAGCCTCACGGCCAAGGAGTCGCTGCGCAAGGAGAACCAGCGGCTGCGGCGCCTCGCGGACGAGTACTACATGAAGAACCAGGGTCGGCTGCGCATCCTGCTCGACTCGAACAAGAAGGTACGCCCGTCTCGTAAAAATCCGTCCAGCAGCCAGCCAGCCACTCATATATATCTCACACCATCTCTCTCTTCGTTGCACACACACAGGGCATCACCTTGTTCACCCCCGCGCTCGAGGAGTAACCCTCCGACCGCAACGAATCCAGGCGACCAACGGCCGAAGCAGGCCGTCGGCTCAACGCCCATTCACTATGTATTGAGACCGTGTGACCCGCTTGAGAGCACGGTAAACAGCAAGGGCCATTGGATTTTCGGTCCCGATCTATTTTTCCTGGCTTCGCTTCGCTCGGGCCATGTGGGGCTGTCAAGTGGCTTCACTTTAGTGGTCTCGTAATCTTAGGAGATAGTCTTTTTTTCTCCACATTTAAACTATAGAGGTATTTCAAATAGAGCAGCAATACAAACTATCAAAACGATTGGCAAAATACCCGATCGGATAAACACTTGAAAGTTCAAGGGAAAATAATCGGCCTTTTTGCCGAAAAAAGGAGGCATAGTGAGAACAAGTCAAAATTAAATGTCGCAGACGACTAATATTTACCTCTTTAATATACATAAACTTTGCGTGGAAACCTGCTGCTTTCGCGGATCTTATGCACCGAGTACAGAAACCAGCTGGCTTGGCAGAACACGCAGAATCTCGAGCTCCTGGTGTGTGGCTGAGGCGCTCAGGTCCCGTTTGAGCGCGGTTCTCGAATGCAAGCTGGGCTGATTCGAGCGCTTGCTCTTTTGGCACTCGACATGAGCATCTTGGTCCGAGCCTCAGCAGGCAGCGAGCTGGCTCTGGATGAACAAGCACAGTACGTGGGCTTCGCAACAAGCAACCTGTGGGAAAAGGCTCTTGAGCTGCATGTCCCGATTGCGTTGCATTGCATTGGATACTTTGTCATGCATTGCTGAGTGGACGGTCGAGGATCGACAGGTAGCCAGAGCTGTGCGCCTCTTATTCTGCTCGCCCAAGCTGTATCACGCAGAGCTTCAGTGGATTACACAACGGACACCGACGCACATGCGTGTACATGTGTGCGTGTGTTCGTGCCTCGACGAGCGCCAGGCGCACTCACTTGCTGCTCAGCTCTCTTGGGCAAAACTCGATGCAGTGGATAGAACACGGCAGCTTTGGGTTGTAGCCAGGATCTCTTCGTGACCGAGGCAATTGAGGACGACCTTGGACAGCTTGCTTGGGTTTCACTCGCCTTCAATAGGAGAGGCCATGGGTTTGTAGGTTGCCCGCAAGCCTTGATGCTCGCTGCTGATCTCAACCTCAACCGACTGTGTCTGCTTCGCTCACGAAGCTAACTGATAACACAGAGGCGCGTGATAACTGAGACCGTGATCTGCTCCACTTCGCCGTGAGTAACTTGCTTTGCAGCCACGCGCTGGATTCGCTTGCTCGATGTGACAGGCACATATTGTCCAAAGATGAGCATTCAACTGAGCAGCGAAAGCCAGGCTTTCCCCTTCAACTCGCGATCAATGTATGCAATGATGTCAAACGAGGCGCTTGTTTTATCCTGGGACCTTATCCTGGGACCTTATCCTGGGACCGTGCGCTTCTGACTGGCGGCCATTCAACCAGGAGCTCCAGTCAGCATGAGCAGTACCAACAAGATATTAGCATGAGGAGCTGTCAAAGCGTCTAATAATTGAGCGCAGTCGGTTGATTTGTGTATGGACAACATCGTATTTAATGATATCAATACGGTAGAGCTGCTGTGTTGACAACACAGGCAAAAAAACATAGCAATGTTTTTTACGAGCAGCTCAATTTAATCCCCCAGTTCAATCAAAAGGCCAAGCGTCTAAGTTTGCGTCTCACGAGTGCGTCTGTGGATCTCTGTGGCGCTCTGTAGAGGCCACGCTGCTCACTCGGTCCAACGCTCTTCATTTAGGTATCCAGCGACACGCCCACGTGACTCACTGGCTGCCGCGGCTCGACTCGCATTTCTCCATCGGCGCGTCATTGCGAGACGGACGCCACAACTGACCCAGTCACAACAACCAGCCAGCCATGGACCCGGAGGACATGAGCGAGTACAAGCGCCAGCGCCAGCGCGACCACGCCAAGCGCAGCTACTACAAGCGTGTGGTACGTTGCGTTACAAAGCCGTTTCATGCATGTCAAAATATGCGTTTCAGCAGCGTTTCTGTTGGCTCACGAGTGACTTGCTGGCTGTGTAACTGCTTGATTGACGACTGTAGAAAGCCATGAGTGCGTTGAAACTCGAGCGCGACGCACTGGAGAAGCAGTATGGAGAGGCGCTCGCTGCGCAGAAGAACACTGGCGGTGGTATCCCCCAGCAACAACAACAGCAGCTAGCGCCCCAACAAGTGAGCCAGGCGAATGCCACTGACGCCGCTGGCGTGGACCGCATCATGGAGCTCTCCAAGGCGCGCGACGAGCTCCGCGAACAGAACAAGCAGCTCAAGCGCGCGATCGCGCGCTTCTTCACGCTGCAGCGCCGCCTGCAGCAGAGCATGGAAGATCTGGACGTGCGTCGCATGAGCATGGCTTCTTGCTCGCTGGTAGCCACACTGACTCTGTCATTTTCCTTTTTCTCGTGCTCTTTATAGAACGAGTCCGACCTGGCTGGCAACACGCAGCTCGCTGCGTCACTCGCGGAGGGCGACGACGTGGCGGTCTCGCGCGTGCTGGCGCAGCAGTTCAACCGCGTGATTCTCACCAAGCCGCTGACGCCCGAGGAGTGTGCCGAGATGACGCGCAAGACCCACGACGAGATGGTCGCGTTCCTCAAAGGCACGGGCGGGTACTTTGGCACGGCCGGCACGAGCCTCTGCGGCTGGCAGGAGTACCGCACGACGCGCAACGGGCGCTTCCGCTTCTCGACGCGCAAGCTCTTCACGCGGCGTTCGGCGCGCGAGCTTGCGAGCAAGACGTGGGAGATCGTGTCGTCCGAGCGCAACTTCCAGGAGCTCTACTCGTCCAGCATCAGCATGCAGCTCGACCTCGTGCAGCGCGTGGACGACAACAACGTGCTCTTCTACCGCACGGTACAGATCCCCAACAGCACGAAAGTGAGCAAGTCCCTGCCGCTCGCCTCGCGCTTCCACTGCAGCTCGGGCTACGTCGTGCTGCTGCAGAGTCTCGACCGGTCGCGCATCGTGGCCACGGCCAACGACGCCCACGACGACGCGTTCTGGACCGACGACGTCTTCATCTGGGTCGTCTTCAGCGAAGAGGGCGCCAACAAGGAGAACTGCATGATGGAGTTTGGCGGCTTCTTAATGAACGCGACGGTCGAGATGGGCGAGTTCTGGATGCTCGAGGCGCTGCTCATCAGCCTCCGGTGGGAGAACCGCGTCGTCGGGCCAGTCTTCAAGGCGCTGTGATGAAAAGCAAATGGGTGGCTGGGAGAGGTCGGTAGCGTTATTAATTAATTAATTAATCTTTTTTATAGTTTCGATATCTCGATTCTGTTCTTACTTTAGTATCAGGGGCTCACGTCAAACACGGGCCGCACGAACCGGTTCTCGAAGCGCAGGAGATACGAGAGAAACTCCATCATCCAGAATTCCGTGTCCGCCACCAAGGAGCTGGGCACGTTGCCCCCAAACTCAATCTCACACTCTGTCGTCCCGTTAACAGCGTCCTCGACATCCGAGAAACAGAGCCTGGAGTACCAATTTCACAAGGTTAGCCTAGGGTTATTCAAGAGGGCTGCGAGTGATAACTGAATAGAGAAATCGTACCAGCTAAACATGTCGAGCCACGTGTAGCGGTCCGTAACCTCGGGCTGGATGCGCGTTGGCTCGAGCGAGCAGAAGATGAGGAAGACCTGGCGGTCCACGTGCACGCGCGAGAGCTGGAAGAACGTCATGCGCCGTCGTGCGAGCAGGTCCGTCTGCAGCGAGCGGTAGAAGAGCACGTTGTTGCTGTTCACACGCTGCAGGCGCTGGAAGCGCATGTCCACGGCGCCGCTGTACAGCTGCGCGAAGAGCTCCGACTCGGTATATGCGCTCCACGTGCGCTCCGAGAGTTGCACAGCCGACTCGTTCTCAAAGCGCTTGAGCAGCGAGAACTTGGCCTCGGAGCCGAACGTTCGCTTGCGGTTCCAGCCGAGCACGGCCGGCCCCACGTCCTTGAAACTTGCGGTCGCTGTGCGCTGCGAGACGATGTGGTGCTGCACGTCCCGGATCGTTGCGAAGCATTCCTCCTCAGTCAGCGGCTGGAAACTGAGCCAGCTCTCGCCGATCTCGACTGTGATCGCATTGTCCGTAATCGATCTATGGCTCTGCTTGGCGAGCCCTGGCTTCTTCTCAGTACCTGGGCCGTCGACTAACTGGTGGTGTGATGTAATCATGAATCATGCAAGAGAGAGAGTAATATAATTAGCTTGTCACTTCGGCACCGGTGGAGATAGCGTAAATTAATAGACGTACCTGACGGGCGGCGATGAACGCGACCTTGTCGTGGAATTGCAGGTGATCGAGGATCTGGTCTTCCAGGGCGTCATTCTGCTGACGGAGCTCCTCTTTCTTCACTGAGAGCTCACGGTACAGCTTACGTAGACAGGGGATGCTCGCACAGCAGACGCACACGAGCAGATCTGCTGTGACTTCCGAGTTACTATCAGGAACTGGCTGCAAGCGAGCCATGAGCTCACTGTACTGCCTCTCGAGCGATTCAATATCTTGCCTCAAGCGGCCCTTATGCTCCTAACAATAGTAATACACAGCACGAATTAGTTACGAGCCAGACGTCCATACACAAGAAACAGCTCCATACCTTCTTCTGGTAGTACGACCGCCGCACGATCATGCGGTGCTTCTCGACCTTCTCGGCGTCTGTGAGTCTCGGCTGCTTGCTGCTACTGCCACCATCCACCGCTTGAGACTTGGGCACAGTATGTTGACTAACTGCTGCTGTGGGTTCTGTGGTAACAGGACGGCGCTTGGAGCTTGCACGGCGCCACTGGGAGCTGAAGACCTCGGCTGCTGACGTGTTTGGCACGGAGCTCTTCGCCACTACTGGATGCCGCGTGACGGCGCTGGCCGCACTGAGCGGCGGGCTCGGATGCTGCATCCTGCTTGGTCTGGGTCTGCCTCTGCGGAGAGGCGTGGAGCTTGTGGCAGATTGAGCTGCTGTACCTTGCGGACGGGTCGATCGCCCGTGACGTATGTCGAGATGGCGAGATGGGACTTTGCGAGCTGAATGGACAAATACCACAGGATCGTGAGCGTTCAGAAGGTTGCTAGTAGTTTTACGCTCATGGCCGCTTTTGATTGGCTCCGAACAGAGCTAATCAAAAGAAGGCATTTTTCTGATTCTGGCAAGCATTCAGACGCCATTCAAACGACATTTGTACGACATTTGATAGGACACAAATCAAATTCAGACGACATTCAAGCGACATCACACCGTTATTTGCAGAAAAACCTCGCCTAGCGTGAGGTTCTTTCGTTCCTTGGAGCTCTTGTCGGATGTCGTTTGAATGTCGTCTGAAAGCCTCTGGCCTGAATGGATGTGGAGGAAGATGAGCGACGTGCATACGTGCAGCCAATCTCGCACTCCGCCATTCAGCCGCCAGCCCCCAGAGCAGCAGACACCAGAGACACCATGAGCGCCGCCACCGCCACCAAGCTCGACCTGAACGACGCTGCCGCCAAGAAGCAGGCGCTGCAGCGCGTGCAGTCGGTCATCCCGGTCGTGCCGTTCAAGGGCGTGGACGCGTTCTTCGACATCGGCGGCCTGCTGGGCAACCCAGCGGAGCTCCAGCTCTGCCTCGACCTGCTCGTGCACGCCGTGACGCCGTTCATTAACGACGTGGACAGCATCGGCTGCTTCGACGCGCGTGGCTTTCTCTTTGCGCCGTACCTCGGCGCGCTCTTCCAGAAGAAGGTGTTCATGCTGCGCAAGCCCGACAAGATGCCGAGCGTGAGCGACACGATCGAGTACTTTAAGGAGTATCAGGGCGACAACGCCACGGGCGGCGACCACCTCAGCATCCAGTCGCACGCGATCACCAAGGGTGACCGCGTGCTGCTCGTGGACGACCTGCTCGCCACGGGCGGCACCGTCGAGGCCGGCATCCGCCTCGTGCAACAGGCCGGCGGCAAGGTCGCCGGCGCCATCTTCGTCGTCGAGATCGGCGTCATCCAGGGCCGCGAGCGCGCGCTCAAGGTCGCGCCGGACGCGCATGTCATCTCGCTGCTCACCGAGAAGGACTTTTAAGTGCCGTCGTCGTCGCTGGTCGGGAGCTCATCATAGGCTCACCAGAATGAGACTGCCATAAATAGATTTTGCTTTTTTTTAACGTTCGTGGCTATTTATAGGCGATTGGAGCACAGGCGTCTCACTCAAGCACTTTGATTGCGAGTTAATGCCATGGAGCGTCTCGCTCAAGCGGACCACGTCACTCTGATGATGGTACCTCCTGTCTGAATTGTTACTGAACTCCTGCGCGCGTCGTCACTTCAATCACTTGAAAAGACTTCGATTGACCACCTGAAACAATGCCTCTTAGGTTGGCAGTGGATCCTGATCGATGGGGAAGCCACGTAAAGGCTGGCTGGCGACTGGTGGATCTTGAGTTAATCTCATAAGCAACGTACCACACGCTCGTGCTTCGCATAACGAGCTTCAACATGGGAGCTTCGTTTCGCTCAACTGAGAAATGTTCACAGACAATTGCTTTGGAATTGGGCAGCGGGCCCACGTGGTGAGAGAGATCGTTCAAATTGCCGGTTGTTTCCCGACATTTTGGAGGTGGCTTCGGAGAGTTAAGTCGCATTTGATTGGCTGAGTCTCGCACACCAATTTTTTAGAGTATGCATTCTTACAGGAAGCAAACAAATGTAAATATATAGCATCTATATTTGTAGAAAATATGCAATTTACATCGCATATCAATTATCAGAGTGGACATCTTTCCTGTCCTGTCTTTCTCGCGACCCCATGTTCACGAACCGAGCCAGCACTCTCACACACACTCATTTTTGTACACCGCCGCCGAAATGAGCTCCTGCGGCGACGAGCTCCCTGAGCTCTCCCTGTTTCTAGACGACGTCTACGGCACCACGCCTCAGACAGCAGCAACAGGAGCACTCAATTACAGCAACAGATACCAGCAGCTGCACGTCTCGTCCCCCGCGCCGTCGTCCAGCATGGCCTCCTCGTCAGCGTACGCGTTCGCGACCATCTCGCCCGGCCGAGGCGCGTCCGCGTCCTTCACGCCCGAGGGCGGCGGCGACGATGACGACGACGACCCCATGGAGCGCGCGCTGCTCGAGCGGCGCCGCAAGCAGCGCGACCTGAAACGCAAATCCCGCGCGCGCAAGAAAGTGCGTTGTCCGTCCTGCGCGTCACGCCAGATCTGCATGGATCTGCATGGATGGTGATAACGCTCGCCTTTTGCTCATGATGACTAGGACGCTAACTTGACATACACTGGTGCCTATTGATGTGTTCTCGTGTGAGCAGGACGACGTCGAGTCGATGAAAGAGCAGGTGCGTATCCTCGAGGCCAAGTACGAGCAGCTCTACGTGGCCAAGACAACGCAGCCAGGCAGCCAATCGACTGGTGATACTGGCGATAGCTCACAAAATGTGACGCTGCTGGACAAGTACACGCAGGCTCGAGGAGAGATGGTGCTTTTGCGCTCCCAGATCGCGGTCATGAAGGAGAAAGTGGTCGAATACGACAGGTTCTCGTCCGCCATGGAGAGCTACCTGAGCGACCTTGGCGCTGTACCCCAGCGCTCTATAGACACAGCCGACTCACTGCTGCGTGAACAGCCGGATCCCTTCGAGCCGCTGAGTCACGCGACGTGCTTTGCGATCATCCAGCAGTGCTACCAGCAGATTTTTCACCGGCAGTGGCGCGGCCAGCGCATCAGCACGGGCGCGCAGATCTTCGGCTGGTGCGACGAGCGCTTCGTGGACGGCACGACGCTCCAGTTCGCGCTCACCAAGCCCTTTGAGAACCTGAGCATGGAGCACATGATGCACAAGACGTGGGCGATCGTGACGACCGTCGAGCACATGCACACAATCCAGCGCTCGACCATCGGCGTCAAGGTGTTGCAGGTGATCAACGACGACATCCTCGTCACGCAGCGCTGCGTGCACCACCCGCAGCTGCAGACCGTGACGTGCGTCAACATGCTCATGTTCCGCCTGCGCATCGAGCGCGGATACGTGGTCGCCTACGTCACGATCGACCACCCAGAGCAGGCGAACGACCAGGACGAGAACGAGGACAGCAGCAACCGGGCGACGTTTGTGGACATTGACGAGTACATGAAGGACCACAAGGGCGCACGGCGAGACGGCGGTGGTGGCAATAACAATAGCGGCAGTGGCGGAACTACCAAGAAGCCCAAGGTGTCGTGGGTCGACACACTCCAGTGGTTTATCTTTGAAGAAACGCCGCCGGTGCCACATGCCCGTGTTGAGGCCGTGGACGACGAGGAGGACCTAGAGGAACTGGCGGCGTCGCTGCTGGACCCCGTGCCTCCTGCTAACACCGGTAGGTCAGTCGTGAATGTGACGTTCGGCGGCCGCATGGACAACAAGGACCTGCACTACGTGAGCTACTTCCTCATCGAGGTCGTGTCGATGATCATGCGCTGGGACCAGGCGGTCGCGCTCTCGCGCCTGACGTTCTACGAGAGTGACGACAGCGCGTCGCCGGCGTCTCCAACCCCATCGTCACCCTGGGAGGACTCATCAGAAGAATGCAAATGGACTGGCTGACCTCCAAGGGGCGGAGAGAGCTGCTTTGCTGTTCGAATGCGAATCTGTTGTGGTGTGGATGCCGAATATATGACAGTGCTGGAAGATCGCCACCACAACGAGCCCAACTGTAAGGCGACGACGCACATTTTTTGACAAGCAACCACCATTACCACCCATTAACACTCTCTCTAGTAAGTACCCTGAGAAGCTCAATGGGAAATGAAATGGACCCATGGACCCAGAAATGCAAATGACAGGGCTCGACGCGTCGTCCTTTTGACACACTGGGGGCGTTGACTGTAACTCCTCAGATGCGGCGAGAGGATTTACGCGCGTCTGCTTGCTGGCGGCAAGCATGGCAGACGTGGCGTGGCTGCGAGTTTCTCCGCAACTTTGCATGTGTATACTGTTGCGCAAAGCGAAAGTGTTTACAGTATGGTGGTCGTGTGGTAGTGGGCAAGCGAGAACAGCGAGCGCGCGCAGCACCATTCTTGTTGTTCTATGGCAATTCGGGCTCGTTCACTTTAAGCAGCCTGTCGCGCCTGTCACGTGGGACCAGCTGGCGCCTGTGGTGTAAAAGCCTGCAGTCTTAATGGCCTGGACGGTGGGCGAGCACGATTCCAAAGCTGATGCTTGGAAATCTGGGTTTTCTGTTTTTCGATCGGTTGTGCAAAAACCAGGCCGCAAATATTATTATTTATGCCAGACATAAAATGATTCGACAAAGTGTATAGCTCCATTTCGTGATTATCTATTTGGAGAGGGTATCATGCAAGGCAGTAAAAGAGCTCCTCGATTGCTGCGCCAGCTGGTTGAGCTGCCTGACTTGGGCGATTCGCAAAAGCTCGCGTGGCGAGACCCTGCTGTCTATTTATTGTATATTGCTGTCTGCACAGGACGACCCCGTGAAGTCGAGTCAGTTAATCGCTCGTTGTCGCTGGTGGACCAGTCGACCGGCGGTCTCCTGTTGTTCCAGGTACTTTGCCTTCTGCGCCGTCCAGGGTAATCAAGTTCCATTTCGGCTGAGAATTCATCACGAGTCCCATGCCACGCGCCACTCCCCACCGCATCGACAGCCACGCCGCTGAGGCATCAGCCACGACTAGGAAAGCGTCGAAGAAGAAGGCACCCTACAAGGACATGGAGCGCCGGCGCGAGCAGAACCGCGTGAATGCGCAAAAGTCCTACTACCGCAAGCTCAACATCCTCGACACGCTGCGCGACGAGGTCGCGGAGCTCGAGAGCAGCTACAAAAGTCAGATGACGGCGCTCAAACCGGCGACAACGACCGCGGCGGCCGGTGCGGACGAGTTCCGGCCGACCCAGCACGTGGGTCCCGAGCCGAGCGAAGGCCGGCTCGGGACCAAGGAGGACTACCGCCGGCAGCTGCAGCGGCTCGCGGCCGCGCACGAAGAGCTCCAGGGCGAGCACCAGCTGCTGCAGGAGCTCCAGGCGCTGCACACCAAGTTCCAGTGCCGCGCGCAGCTGCTCGTGGACTCGGAGCCGCACTCGCAGCTCGCGCTGGCCGACCACTTTAGCTCGCAGAGCGAGGCGCAGCGCGCCAGTGAGCTCGCAGACCTGCGCGCACGCTGCCCAGCGCACATGATGCGGCCGCTGAGCGTGGACGAGTGCTACGGCATTGGCCGCGAGGTGTACGCCAAGATCCTGACGTTCACCGAGAACGAGAACTATGCGAGCACGGGCGGCGCCGTGTGCGGCTGGGCGGACCGGCGGCGCGTCGAGGACGGGCTGCTCAAGTTCTCGCTGCAGAAAATGTTTCCCAACCACACGACTCACGAGATCGCGACCCGCACGTGGCCCGTGCTCGCGTCCCCGGCCAAGCTCGAGTCGTTCTACTCCAAGAACATGAAGATGCACTGCGAGATCGCGCAGAAGGTGGATGACAGCAACGTGGTGATCTACCAGGAGTACGAGGCCAAGGAGCGCGACCCAGTCTCGGGCCAAGAGACCGGCACGATCGTGCTCGTGCGCTCGCTGCTGCTCATCACGCTCTTTGAGATCGAGGATGGCTACGTCATGCTCTTCTACGGCCTCGACCCAAGTCGGCTGCAGGAGCGCGACGAGGCCGAGGCGCTCGCGGCCGTGGGCATCTCGGACCGCAAGATCTGGCTCGACAAGTTCAGCTGGTGCATTTGGCAGGAGGCCGGCGCCGCGGATGAGCACACGAGTGGTGCGTTCGTGGGCGCCGTGCCGGCCAGCGGCGTCAGCAGCAGGTACTGGTCCGTCGAGGTTTTGCTGCTCTCGCTGCGCTGGGAGCGCGAGGTTATCGGCCCCAGCTTCATCCTGCGCAGCGAGGACAACCCCGAGCCCGAGCAGCTTGATATTTCGGCCAATGGCTTTAGCAGTCTCCTGGCTGGGGCTGAGATCGAGCTTGAGGCCTCGTCACCAGTGACGCACTACGAGCAGCAGTTCCCAGTCATCCACACGACTGGCGAGCAGTTCACGAGCTGGCCGCACTGCCCAGCATGACGTGCTGAGTTTGTGCAATTATGTGATTAATTTAAATATACAAACATGGTTATCTGTGACTTTAAAATGGTTGGCTGTCGCCGTCCGAGGGCTGCGAGAGGAACGTAATGCGCGAGGCAGCACAAATATTTTCCCAGCGGATGATGCACGACACGATCTCGACAATAAAATACCCGAGGTAGTGCGGGGCCGTGTTCTTCGTCACGCCGCCAAACATGGCGGTCAAAGCTGGAGTTCTTGGCTCCGGAGCTGGCGCTGGTGAGGCCCCCAATAAATTCAGCAACACCGGGTCGGCGACATTGTTGGAGGCATCCAGGAACCGGTCGATCTCGTCGTCCGAGAAGCGCACAAGCGCCTGATTCTCAGAGGTCTCAGTCCCCTCGTCAAAGACCCACCAGTGGAAGGACTCGACCCAGACGTGTGTGAGCTTGGGGTCGTCCCGTATCAACCGCTTTTGTTCAGCGTCGTACTCGAAGACGTCGTGGTTCTCGAAGTTCGGCAACTTGACGCTCTTGTAGGCCACGATGTAACCGCTGGGTGTGCGCACGCGGAACGCGAGCATGTTGACGCACGAGACGGAGCTCAGGTGCGCGTGGTACACGCGGCGTTGGATCAGCATCGTGTCCTTGTTGATTCTCTGGAGCACTTTCATGCCTAGCGTGGACTTTTGCACCGCGCGCACGTACTTCTCGGACGTGATGATCGCCCAGGACTTCTCCATGAAGCTCTCGGCCGAGGCGAACGGGAACCGCTTGGAGAGCGCAAAGTGCATCGAGTCGCCGTCGATCGAGCGCTTGTCGCGCCAGCCCAGGATCGACGAACCCGTGCTCAGCGTCTTCTTCTCAGGCCACTTGCGCTCGTAGATGTCCTTGTAGCACTGCTGCACGATCTGCTGGGCCGCGGTCTCGGTCATGATGACCCTGGGACGCTGGGGCTGGTGCTGAGGCGATCCATGAGGTTTGTTGGACTCAAGCAGCCGCGACGCCGAGCTGTTCAGGCCGATAATGTACCCGTCGATGTTGGACACGAAGCGGTCGAACGCGTCCATTTTGAGCCGTATGTCTGCGATCTGCCGGCGCAGCAGCTCCACCTCGCGTGCCGAGTCGTCGTAGCGCTGCTGCAGCAAGGGCACTGCGGACGCCACCGAGGACGGCGAGCCGTTGTAGCCAATAGAGCTGTTGTAGCTGTACGGTAAGGCTGCTGGCACGGGCCGCCGGGTCATCTTGGCCGTGTAGAGCTCGTTGTACCAGGCTTGTAAAGTGCGGAGCTGCTCCTGTAATTCCTCCATGTCGTTCTGTTGACACAAGACACAATAAGCAGAATGTTGATGCGCGACAGTAATGCATTAAATATGTGGTGGACACGTACGCGCTTGCGCTGGCGGAAGCGGCGCTTGAGCTCGCGCTGCTTGCGGCGGCGCTCGGCGTCTAGCGCGGCGTCTGCTGCTGCTGCGTGGCTCGCCATTAGATTGGCGTAGTGCGTAGCTGTCGAGTTGTAAAGTGAGTTGAGTGTGGCTTTCTCTCTCTCTCTGCTTCTGGTACTGTACGCCACGCGTCGAATTGCGAACTGCGTGTCTTCTTCTGCCGGCAGTTAACGAGGAGCTACGGAAGGGAAGGTCAGCGCGTGAAGATGGAGATCCAGATGCATGTCTCCGTTGCGTGGGCCTGCGCTGCTTGGACCCTGAGTTGCAGTCACTCACGCGCCCTGCCCATCGGACGGGATAACGTCCGCTTGTGCTTGCGGACAGACAATCACCCAAATTCATGCACCCAAGCTCATTGCCTTCATGCTTTTAATAAATAATGCTTGGACAGGGCTGTAGGGAGGTTTTTGGAGCCGATAGCATTAACAGTATCCACCTCGACGTGGTGTGTCGCGGCTAATTAGCTACACCCAACCAGAATATGCGTAGCGATATCAAATATATTCTGGTCGTGCATAGCCAATGAACAACCTCCAAACACACCTCAACAACATCGCGCAACCCAGGGTGGCTTCATAATAATTTCTCTGCATTCTTCAACTGCCCGTGGTGCTCGTCTGCCATTATTTGCATCACTATGTGTTACACCCACGCAATACAGTGCTGAGCTCATGTATGTATCGTAAACCCTACTAGATGTAACCCAGGCCGCGCAGGTACGAGACGACGACGTAGACGACATAGAGGCTGAGCAAGAAGGCGCCGACGCGCGGACGCAGGCGCCACTTGGACGCGATCAACAGCGCCACGAGCATGAGCAGCACGCCGAAGAGGATGAAGATCGAGAGCTCGAGGTCGTCGCCGGCCACGGGCACCTCCTCGCCGTACACGAGGTTCGAGAGGAAGAACGGCAGCCCCAGGCCCAGCAGGATGTCGAACACGTTGCTCCCGAGCGCGTTCGAGACCGCCATGTCCCCATGGCCTGCTCGTGCGACGAGGATCGAGCTGAGCGCGTCTGGGATCGATGTCCCGGCCGCGATGATCGTGAGCCCCATGAGCGACGACGGGATCCCGGCGATGCAGCCGAACTTGGTGGCCCAGACGACCGTGTAGTGCGACAGGAACGCGATCCAGATGATCGCGACGATGAACGTCGACGTGAAGCCGCACGCGCCCGAGAACTGCGGGTAGCGGCAGTCCGGGATCGTCAGCCGCGCGATGACCACGATCGGCCGCGTGAACACGAACCAGGCCTTGCCCGCGAGCGACTCTGGCACGTCCCAGAGCTCCTCAAAGTACCCACCTAGCTGCTCTGGTGCGTCCAAGGGCTGCACGACAATGTCGCTCGCGATAGCCGCGTCGATCTTCTGGTCCATGCTCGACATGCGCTCCATCGCATCTTGGCCAGTGGCACCGGCTTCCAGTGACTGCTGTGTGCTCTGGCGACTCATGCTCGGGTGGTACTGGAACATGCGGTACTTGGACTGGTAGATCGGGTTTACTCTGGACGACGCGTCCGCAAAGAGAGCGCGCTTGTCGCCGTCCTGCGCGCTCGAATGGCCGCGATGCAGCTGCGCCGACGACTCGCTGGTCTTGCGCTCGAGCGGCGCCGTTCCATCACTCTTCTCCACGCGCTCCACGTCGATCGTCCACGGGCGTGATGATCCAGAGGGCGCTTGGGACTTTGGTGGCTGGGCCGCGCCACCCACAGCCTTCGCTGCCGCCTGCACGGCCACTGCGTCCTCGGCCGAGAGCTCGTCCTTGGCGGCGGCCACGTCGTCGCTGAAATCAATGTCGTCCGGGCGCTTGCAGCAGCGGTTGACCACGCGCTCGTTCTGGCTCATGTACGCGATGTAGCACGCGTACGAGCCGAACATGAGCACGGACTCGTACACGTTGACGGTGCCATCCCAGACGGAGAACGTGAGCGCGGTGATGGCCCAGCAGTACCAGAGTGAGTCGCGCAGCAGCGGGCGCCAGTCGAGCACGAGCTGCTGGCCAGCGAGCAGCGCCGAGAGCGCGATGATGATCAAGATGTTGAAGATCGCCGAGCCGACGATCGTGCCGATGCCCAGGCTCTCCGCCGGCTTGGCGAACACGTTGTCGGCCAGCGACACGAAGAGCTCGGGCGCGGACGAGCCGGCCGCCATGAACGTCGCGCCGGCCACATCCTGCGACAGCCCGAGCTTCTCCGTGATCTTCTCGAGCGCCGTGACGAAGTAGTCGTCGCAGATGATCGCGAGCGCCACGAAGAGGTACAGCAGCGCGCAGATGTACACGGCGATGCCGCCGTTGAGCTCCCAGTCCGCGAGGCCCGCGCAGCTGTCGTCTTCGCTCTCAGTTGTTACGGATGTGGTGGCGTTCGTAGACTCGGCCAGGCGACGTGGGCTGAATGTGCTGTGTGGGGACGGCGAGAAGACGCGCGAGGAGAGCGCCAGCATGCCGGCGCAGCACGCGGCGACCACGAACGCGCCGCCGAGCACCTGCCGCACGCGCGTCTTCACCTCGCGGCGGTGCGCGCGCACGTCATAAGGCGCTGCTGGGGTTGTCATCCGGGGGGGGACTTGCTTGTGTAGCTTGTTGTTTGGTGTGGGTTGCGTGGCTGTTTGCAGAATGGCTGCTGCTGAGCGCGGCGCTCGGTTGTTTCGCCTGATTTTTTCGAATCTAGTTGCAAAAGATGGTATAAAACGTTGGTATTCAGACAAAATACGGTGTAAATAGAACCCAGGCTCTCATAAATTGAGTGAAACATCTTCATATTTGTATGTAAAATCAACTGTTGGAAATCAACCCACCGTGCTCTGGTTATTTGCGCTCAATTGATAAAAATATATATGTATTGAAGCCAAAAAAATCAGCTCGTCATGAAAAAAATCCATTGGTTTGTTTCTTGTGGGCGAATCTACGCCATTTGGTCCAACAACATGGCGTACTCGACGCACTTCTCCGACAGGATCTGGATGTGCACGCACCAGCAGCAAATATACACACAAGCGAGCACGGCAGGATCGACAGGTTAAGGAATCTTCTATCCAGCCCACAAGTCCACATGCAATATTCACCCACGCAAGTCTCCAAAATAATGGCGAAAATAAGGATATCATCTCGTGGTAAATCGTGAGTACGCGCTCGATGCGCGCATGCAGTGCCAGCGCCTGCTGCGTCTGGGCGTCCGTGCTGTGCTCGAGCGACAGGAGCTGCTGGTCGTCGACCGGGTTGCGGCTGCGCAGCTGTTCGAGTTGCGCGAGCACGGCCTGCATCTCCTTGAGCTTGCGGAATTCCTTCACGACGTCGTCGATGCGGTCCTCAGAGCTCAGGATCACTGCGCGCTTGATTTCCTCGCCAGATCTGGGTAGAGCTGAGCCCAGCGTGCTGGACGGCTGCATCTCGAGCTCCTTACGGACGCCAGTGTCTGAGGGGTATCGTCCTTATTATTAGGCCATTGTGTAGCATAACGACACGAGCCACAAGAGATGACTACAAGACGTACACATGTCGCCGAGCCGCGAGAAGCCCGCGACGGCGCTGTAGAGGTGCTCGAGACGCGTGTTGAGGTCGCTGATCCTGCTGGTGATGCTGCTGGTGGCGGTGAATGCGTCATTTGCTCCGAGGAGCTGCTTGCGGAGCCGCAGCTCGCGCGCTTCCAGGACGTCCATGCTCGTTTTTTTCACTGTCTGAAAAAACACACAAAGGCACTGAAAAACACACAACTAGTACTAGGACTAAACACAGTGTTAATAAGGGAGAGAAGAAACGCAGGGAGCGTAGCCAAAGCAGACATGGTGGGAAGCCCAGCGAAGCGGCGCCCCCGTGATCTGCGTAGGCGGGCCCAGCGACCGGAGTTTTCTGAGCGGACCAAGCACATCCACGCCAGATCTTAATTTTATCTCGGCCGAGTACGGAGACACGGAGTGTCGGGAGTGCGACCAAAAAAAAGCCATGTGTTGTCTTAGTTATGCTGTTCACAGCATAACACTTTATTTATGCTATAAATAAAGGTTTTGAACAGAAAATTATACTGTCCCACCACTTTTTACGATAAACCCGACTCGTTATGACCTCCGCTAGACCCGAATCTGGATTATACTAAAACCCTGGTCAGCCTCTATCATCCGAAGAATAAAGCTCGGACGTTAAGCGCTAAAGCGGGTCGCAACTTCTTATATAGTTTGAAATACCCCATCGTGTATATTGAAGCGACAGCCCCGCTGCCTGCGTCGTCTCGGTCCATGGCTGTATGAAATCAAGTCATTCAGCTCCTCTAAGCACATGTGTCCATACTGTAGTTGGTCGCCACTTGAGAGTGTGAAAAACCACGACGCCAAGCGACCTGGCTTCTCACAGCGCACACGCGCCATAATTCTCATTTGATTCTCATTTGGAATACAGAAACCCAATTTCTAAAAGTATTCTATCCAGTTGTGATATTTCTCAGCCACAAAGACCGATAGAAACAGCACTTGGGCTCTCGCCACCACCTCTTCTTCAGTATCCAATTCGACCTCCAAGCCCCCATCCGCATTAAAAGCGACACTAGGACTCCAATCGCCAGTCCCAGTACCATTTCGCCCTTCACTGCGGTATTCGGAGCCGTGGCGACGTGGGTCAACACCCTGCTTCGAATACTCTCAGGTTCTCAGGTCTCCCAGACCACCAAGTCTCAGACTCAGATCCGCCCGAGAGTACCCCATCGGTCAACCCTCCCAGATCTCGTAGAAGGTGCAGATGTCCCCGCCCACTACCTACAGCTCGGGCTACCGCAACGGGAGCTCGTCCAGCAGATCGTCGACTTCCTCGTGGACCCGAGCTCAGCTGGCGCTCTCGAGTGGAAATCCGCGACCGTCGCGGCTCTGGACCTACTCCGAGTCCTGCACCTAATCTTCTCCAGTATCAGCAACAGGCTGGTCTATGGTTTGGATGCGATCGCCTTTGCACGGTCATCTCACGGCCATCTAGTGGCTTCACAACCACTACGATCCCAGCCAGCTATGCTGCACGAAGCGCGCCATGGACTTTGCATCGGCCAACGACCACCTGGAGGTCGTCCAGTGGCTCCAGAAGAATCGGAGCGAAGGTTCCAGCCCTCGCGCAGTGGACCTCGCGGCTCAGAATGGTTACTTGGAGGTCCTCTAGTGGCTCGTCAGGACCCAGGGCAGCGCAATAGCCAGTGAAGACTCGATGGCGGACAAGAACGCGGTTCTAAATGACCACATCGCGGTCCTGAGATGGGTCGCGAGCCAGCAGACCCAGCAGCTCTCAGCTTCAACCTCGTCAGAGAAGATTATACAGGGATTTGTCCAGGAAATGAAGAGATTTGCGGCCTGCGGCGAGCACCCGCACGTGCTTCGCTGGTTGAACAGTTTTATTGCCGCTTAAGCAAAACCAAAGTCAACATTCCATACATCCATACAGCTCGAGTATTAAGACCGAATTGGATACTGTTTCTGCTCGGTCTGGGTTGTTCTACGGGCCCGAGAGGCTTTATGGGAGGGCCTTATGGCATTCTTTGATCGGGGCCCCGGAGCGACGAAGGTGGGGATACGAGCGTGGCGTCCACGAGCTCAGCGACAGCAGCTGAGGTGGATGATCTGGTGGTTGGACTGATGCTGAGCTCGTCGTTTAATGAGGCCAACTCAGGCGTGACTTGTTGATAATTCGATGGCTCCAGATCCACCAGTGGGAGCCACTGGTTGGCGTTGCGTCGGATGCGGTCGCTCACGAGCACCAGCAGAATTCCCAGAGCGAGCATATTCACGCAGCTTAACAGCACCCAGAAAAGCGAACTTCTTGAGAAATTCTCAGGTGAAGAATCCACGCTCGTGGCTGGCTCGCTTGTGATATCCACAGTAGCAGTAGCAGTAGGCGTCTGGGTCGGCAGTTGCTCGCTCTCCTTGCTCTCTGGGTCTCGGTATACTGACACTGAGCCTGTGGGCTCATCATCAGCACGGAGAGGCTTTACCTCGTCGTCTCCGTGGTCTTCTAGGTCACTCTCTTGGCTTGTGGCAGTAGCCGCGCCATCCAAAGACTCCGTGATTTCCTGGCCGACAGGAACGATGCTTCCGAGACCGCGCGCTGCATTCTCGCTACCTCCATGCGAGGACTCCGGTTGCTCCGACTCGCCGCTCGTCTCTGGGCTGCTCGCAGTCTTGTTTTCCAGCACTGTGCTATCTCCAGGAGCACTGGAGACCTCCATGTGCTCAGTCCTGTCGGTGGGGTTCTCTCTAAGTTTGCTACTCGCAGACCCCTCTGAGGCTCCAGGGTCGCTCGCGTGGCTCGTGGTCTTCGCAGCACTCTCCGACAAACTCGTCTCGTCATTGGCTCTGCTTTTTAGCTCCCCATGTGCTCCATCTGTGGCCCCAGGGGTCTCATTCTCACGATTGCTGGCTGTCTCTTTCAGTGCAAGCGCTGGCGACGACACTACTTCACGAGTCTTGGGCTTGTTCTTGGGCCTGGTTGCCTCTGAATATTCAATCACAAGCGGCTTGGCGACTCTCATCAACGGCTGGCGCACGCACTTGTCAAAAATTGCGTCGTACTGGTCGCGAACCTCAACCCCACCACCACCATTGAGCACCATGCGCTTGCGGACGAGAAAGTTGATACGCGCCACTTTGTCACGGTACACACTGGAAAATTGACCCGAATCGACGCTCTCGAGCTCGCAGTCAAAGAAGAGCACGACCGCACGGCTTAGCTGGCGCCGCATCAGGTCGCACGCACAGCGCTCGAGCTCCACGCGAGTTTCGTCGCGCCTGGCGGAGAACAGCACCGTGTGCGATACACTTTGCACGCAGCTGTAGAGAGTCTCCCAGACGCTTCTATAGCGAGTGTGGGCCTCTCGTTGTTCCTCGTAGGCCTGGCGAAGGGTCTGGAGCTGCTTATACTCCAAATAGCTCTTGAGTGTCTCGAAATCCATGACGCCGTTGGCCTTTTCGATAAACTTGCGGGCGAATCGGAGCGCGTGCATGTCGAGCACACTTGGGAGCGAATCATGCCTCGCTGGGTACTTTACACGACTGTCGGGGTCGCAGACGTTTTTCTGTGGATATGAGCTCTCAACACACACGCCCAGAAAGCTCAGCACTAGCACCAGAGCCAGCAGCAGCATCGACGGCGTCTTGGGGACCTTCATGCCGGAGATTTCAGTGGTTGTCTTCTCGCGTGGGATTGCGATTAAGCTGTGGTTAGCTGGTTGGTTGGTAATAGAAGAAACGGACGGCAGCAGTGCGTTTCAAAAAGCTCGCGAACCAATGAAGCGTAACAGCTCTTGATGCCCACAGCACCATTCATTTCGGTATTGCGCGCTCGCCACCCAACCAACCAAACTCTAGTCGCGCTCCTAATGAAGACGCCAGTGAGCGTGACCGTGCTGCTCTTCTTGCTTCTAGCCTCGCCTGAGCCCCTCGTAGCCAACGCCTTCCAGACGGAGCTGCTTAATTCGTACCCTCTGCAGAGCTTACCACACGCTCTGGGGTTATACGAGGAGCTACGAAATGCCATCTTGCAACAGCCAACACCAGCTGGTACAATGAATCCCAAGAGCCCCGAAGAAGCCTTCATTCGACTAATGCAGTCGTCAAATGGCTACCAAGAGCTCCGCGTTGGCTTGAGCGATCCACTGAATCCCATTCCAGCGTCCTCCGAAGCCAAGCTCCAGGTGGCACACCAGTGGCTCTGTCGAGTGCTCAGCACTGGCTTTGCCGAGTACCTGGACGAGACCCTGAGCGAGCGTGTCTTGTATGAAGAGCTCACAGTCGACGAAGTCGACCAGCAGTTCTTTAACAAGCGCCGCTGGGACGAACGCACGCTCCATTGCGCAAACAAGTTCTTTGCGCGCGTGCAGATGGAGCTCCGGCTGTTCACTATGAGCGAGGCGGAGGATGTTGATGAGGCATTGGAGACGCTCTTCACCAAGTGCGTCGTCGCGCCGCTGCTCAAAGACATGCTGGAGAACACGTCATAGCTTAGAATGGGTACATATCTCATATTTCAACAATATGCAACATAGTTGGCCTTGATATAGACCACGTACTAACGTCTGGATCTGCAGAGGACCGCCAGTCCTGTAGACACTGGAACTAGCTACAGGAGGTGGCTAAGAGACTCGTAGCTTCGGTGCTTGGCAGCAGCGACGCCTGTCTGTTGGCAACCTAGACTCGCTCCAAGCTCATCGCAGCAGCAGACATCTCCGAGCCTTTCAGGCGTCAACGATGCAAAGGAGAACAGTAAAAAACGCCACATCCAAATATGAAAAGCCATCCATTCATGCAATATCTATAGCTACACACACGCATAAACAGCAACTCAGCAACATTACGCACGTGATCCGTGAGCCCACCCACCATCTTCAATATACTCACAGGCAGCGAATCCTACGAGAGGATGAAGTCCAGGTCGAGGCGGGACGTGGGCTTGGACTGGACCGGCGACATCGAACGCGCCTCGCTCTCCGCGTTGACGCCACTGCTCGCTTTCCGGCTCCTTGTGTTCTTTGTATCCGTGGTTGCTGTGTCTTCGTCATACTGGATCTCGATAAGCTGCGGCTCGTTGTGGCTGGCGTCCGCGTCCTCACGGTCCAAGATGCCGATCATGTGGTCCTTGGCGATCAGCGCGCGGCTGAGCACGTGGGCGACGCCAGCCAGACTGCGGATCTTGGCCGCGAGCGCGCCCATGAAGTCCACCTCGGGGTTGTACCGCTCGATCTTGCCGCTGGCGCTAAAGTAGAAGTGGTTCACGCACGGGTACGAGACCTCGAGGCCGATGAGCTTCTGCATGAGCGGCACATCGCTCAGCAGGTGCGGGAAGATCTGTTCGATCGTCTCGAGCGAGTAGCGCACGTGGAGATCCGCGCGCACGACGATTACGGGCAGCGCGGGCTCGAAATCATCAGTATCCTCTGTTTCGTCATCATCGGCTATAAGAGCAACATGCGGACTCACGACGTCCAGCGACTTGAGCTCGAAGCGCAGCGCCGCGTGGTACTTGGAGTAGCGCTCCCACTGGTCCAGTAGCAGCGGGATGCCGTTGAACTCGCCAAAGCCCACGCGCTCCTCCATGGTGGCGTGCAGAAAGCGCGCCTGCTGGCTCGAGGGCGCGGCCACGCGCGCCAGCTGCATCGTGGTCGCCCCTGGATACGCATAATTGCTGATGATTGGCGCCACTATAAGCGGTGTGCCGTACTCGAACTGCGCGCAGTACTCGTGCACGAGCTTGGCGAGCGAGCCCAGCGGCGTCTGGCGGTAGCCCACGATGAGCTCCTGGCGCAGCTGCTGCGCGGCCACGAGCGTCTGCACCTGGCGCCGCAGCTTATTCACGCTCGCGCTCAGCTCGGCCGCGTAGTTCTTACGCTTGCGCCGGTAGTACTTGCCGCGCTCGCTGTTGGACATGAGCTTCAGATTGGGCTTGATGCTCACGTGCGACGTCGTCACGTCGTCCTTGTCATCGTTGTGGGGCGATCGTGGCACGACGAGCGCCAAAAGCGCGGCCGTGGGGCTCGCGCGCACGCAATCCATGCGGGGAGAGCCGCCGGAGCTGCTCGAGTCCGTATGGAGCTCCAGGTCGGAGCTCTCGGCGGCAATGGTGATGACTGGGACGCTGCTGCTCGACATGTCGCTTGCTTGTTTGCGTGCTTGTTGTGTTTGCCCAACGTTATGTTGCAAAAAGTGAAGATATCGGATTAAGAGCCCACGTGTTGATATGCTGTGCATTTTTTTCTGTATATACTAAAGTATGGATCGGCATTCATAATTTGATATCCATTAAAGACGTACGTTGGATACTAACCTGAATAATGATTGCGTCATGCAGCTACTAAAGTGGCCTGTTCATTTTTCAATAAACAACCCACTTTAGCAGCTCAAGGAAGCTCAAAGAACTTTACGACAAACCCCCCTGTATTATATAATACAGGTGATTCAAGCTTTATAATTTTATATTAAGGGATGATCCCTAATTTGCAGCAGGATATCATTTTTAGAAGCATTTTGACTAAAAGCTCAGTAAAATCGAGCACTTTTTCTTTCTTTTCTTTGTGAAGATGATGCGCACCCAAGAAGACATGATGACGTGCACAGAATCACTCCCAATTCTCTGTCTTGAGAACACCTCTGTATTATTATTGGTAGTATTCGGGGCCAAAAACAACACCGTCATTATTAGCGTACTTTAGGATTTTAATGAGGATGCCGTGAAGCGAATATCCGGATTCCCTCTCCAAGGTTACTCGCAGCAAGGGAATATGTCCGTCGTGAAGTGGCAACCTGGCGATATTTTTGTTTTGTTTTACTGCAAAATTAAATTTTGTAAAATATATAGTGCCCACCAAAAGCTTAGAAATTGCAGTTTTTTATCAAATTTTCAAAAACTACTGCGTGTTCAGCGGCAAATGAGAGCTCAAATAAACGCTAATAAAGAGGCAAACAAGTGCTAGAGGCGTCGGGTATCAGAGCTTTCTTCAGTCACACACAAAACACTTTATTCATTATCAGAGGTCGAACTCGAGTCTTGATGTCTCCGTCAGATTGGTTTTAAATGCACGTTGACGACGTCAAGCACGCTACAAATCGGTTATAAATGCTCCCTGATGCTTGATCACCTCTGCGCACCTGCTTGGCATAGTGTTCAGCAAATTTTGGAGCATCTGCTGGTCCATTTCTTCCCATGCCTTCAAAACTGCGC
>JAASFY010000286.1:0-27953 GCA_023334035.1 Globisporangium okanoganense
CCTGCTGGGGCCGACGGTGCCACGACACCAACCACAATGCAGACCATTGTTGTCGAGACAGCAGAGGGGCCGATTTCAATGGAAATTCGAGTTCCTGTGGCGCAAGACCCGGTCATCTCGCCTGCTGTGGACGACGCTGGCGCTGCTGCAACTGTGGACGATGGTGGCGCTGCTACAACCGTGAACGATGGTGACGCTGCTACGACTGTGGACGATGGCACCGCCACGATTTCCCCAAACAACGAGTTTGTCGCCCAAGGTGATCTCTTGAACGTTGCCGATACGAATTCGCCGTGATGAAGTCATTCAGATCAGCAGCGTGTGTACGTGGATTATTTGCCTGTAAGTGATCCTCTTTCATATTTGCTGACAGTACTTACACGTGTACAAGTGCAGTGTAGGTTCATTACAGCTTCCGATATACATTCCTAGTAACTCTTCTTCATATTATCAACGAATCACCCCACTTGCTTCACTTATCTATCCTTGAAGGCTTCTTTTACGTACCAGTACTACTTATCCTTCTAGACATTGTTCCAAAGCCTTGGGTAGACAGAGGTATCTGGCGTCGTGCGATGGACACAGAAGGCTACCGGTATGATCGCTACAAACCCCGTGGTATCAATCTCTGTTAACACTTGAATG
This sequence comes from Globisporangium okanoganense, assembly GCA_023334035.1. Taxonomy (NCBI): domain Eukaryota; phylum Oomycota; class Peronosporomycetes; order Pythiales; family Pythiaceae; genus Globisporangium; species Globisporangium okanoganense. Next base: position 646 of record JAASFY010000286.1, read on the forward strand.
ACGATGCACGGCAGTGTACGATACATATTTTCTCACAGACGCGTCATCGCCTGTTAGTATTCATCCCGACTCGCTCGCTTGATTTGGTCAGCACAGCTCTGAAGCTCACTCACTCTCTCTCTGGTATGAGCTGTGTCTCATGTCGAACCCACAGCTTGACCGTTGCCGTGCCTCATTCTCTCAGAAGGTCAGCAGCGTGGTCTCGAGGAACTCGTAGAATGCACTGCTGGGGTCTGTGACGAGCTCTTGTGCGCTGCCGACCTCGACCACGCGGCCGTCACGCATCATGATGATCCGGTCGCAGCTCAGCACCACCTCATCCAGGCGGTGCGTGATCAAAAATACGGTCGATTTCGCAAACTCCTTCTCGACGACACCCAGCAACAACATGTCGGAGGCCTGGTCCACAGACGAGAAGGCCTCATCCAGGATCAGGATACGCGACGGCTTGAGCAGTGCACGCGCCAGCACGAGCAGCTGGCGCTCGCCCAGACTCCAGTTCTCGCCGTTATCGTCCAGCTGCTTCTCCAGGCTCTTCACCAGGAGATGCTCACTGTGCTGCGCATTAGAGTTCTCACAAAACGCACTGCCAGTGAGACCGGTCTTGGACAGCGCTTCCCAGAGCTACGCGTCGTCAAACTCGCCAAACGGGTCCAGATACCGTCGCACGGAGCAGCGGTAGGAGAGCGGCGTCTGCGGAATATGCAGAGCCGACCGCGCAGGTTACTCAGCTGCAGGCGACAAATGTCCGCGCCGTCCACCAGGATGCGACCGCGGGCGGTCCCGTGCACGCAGACGAGCGCCATGGCCAGCCAGCTTTTCCCGGAGCCTGTGCAGTCAATCACGCCCACTTTATCCCCGTCAGCGACTGCGAACGACACATCTTGTAGCGCAAACGCAGCCGAGGACTGAGTCAAATGATCAGTTCCGTACCGGAACCAGACGCGATCAAAGACCACATCACCCTTCGTCAGCCACACGGTCGCTGCGTCATGTTGTCATCCGGCGAGCCTCACCACCACCAGCCACACTATCCTGCTGCTCATCAGGCTCAATGCTCTGCAAATTCAAAATGTTCTTGAGACTCGTGAAGTGTACCGTGGCGCTCAAAAGCCCGCCTGAGAACGCGACGAGATCATGTTGGATGCTGAAGACGTAGTGCAGCACGAGGCAGAGTGCGCTCGTGGACTTGAGCGCGCCGCTCGCGAGCACTAACGCCACGAGCACGAGGAATATGCCGACGAGCAGAATGTAGCTGATGAGCGCCCAGTCGTTGAAGACCTCGACGGCGAACACGATACGCGAGCGCTTGTCGAGCACCTGGCCATGCTGTATGCGGAACCGCTGGACGTGTGCGTCCCCGAAAGCGCGGATTACAGCACTGCCGTCCAGCGTCTCGGATACAAAGTTCAGGTTGCGCGCGTCCAGCTTGTCGCGCACCGTGAAGATCTGCGCGATGAGCCGGTCCGCGACGATCTCGCGGCACACATACAGAGTGGCGAATGCGAAGAGTGTGCCCGCCATTGGCCCCAGCAGAAAGCCTATCGTACCCACCGCTGCGATGAGGGAGAGCGCACTGCGCGCCAGGTGTACGATATGGAACGACACGAACAGGTCGCTCGCCTGCCTATCGCTCGAGTACCTCAGCACGATCTCGCAGATGGGCGTCTTGTAGAAGAAACCCATGAGTGCGCCAAGCAGCGACGCGGTCATGGCCTGGAAGAACCGCTGCGAGCGCGCAAAGACCGCGTGGAAGAGCACGAGCAGCGCACTCAGGATGACCACGAACGTGCCGCAGATGAGCGCGCCGTACACGCTCGCAGCGTGCCGCATGGCGTCGTGGTACAATGATACCGTAGCCTCGTGAAAATGCTCCAGCGCATGACCCGAAGTTCTTGACCACGCCAAGCACGCCGTAGACGAGGAAGAGCGCCATCCAAAGTGCCGGCGTCTTCCATCCAACCTCGCGGCTCCAGAGCAACTCTTTTAGAATTCCAAGAGAAAAACGGCGACCGCCCTTCTTGGACACCAGGGTCCTGGGTCTGCTGTACTCTGGACCGTCGTATTGTGCGCTTGGAGACTTGAAGCTGAGTCCCATTGCCGCTTGGGAATGCCCACGTATAGTCGAGATCCGCTGAACCATTTTCATCGTGGTGAGTGGAGGTCAATGTGTTGGTTGCTCGCCAGGGCGGGACATCCACCAGCCGCCGTGTCCTGTCGCTTTCTGGGCCATGGCTGTGTCTCTCATTGTGATCCACTTCGGTGACTGACATGGCGTCAACGTGCCACAGACGGTCGACAAACTCGGACGACATGATCTCTGGGTTGTGAGTCGCCAATATCACCGTCTTGTTGCGCAGCAGCTCAAGGAAGGACTTGCGGAAGACCGTGCTCTGCACGATCGCGTCGGCGCCTGCGAGTGGACAGTCGAGCACCAAGAGGTCCGCGTCTGAATAGAGAGCTCTCACGAGCGCCACGCGCGCGTTCTGATCGCCCAAATAATTGATTCCTTTCGGCCCGACCATCGTGTCCTCACCGTCCGGGAGTGCGTTGAGGTCACCGATGAGGCAGCACGCGTCCAGCACACGATAATACTTGGTCTCGATGTACACAGCGCCAAAAAGGATGTTGTCCCGTACGCTGAGCGTCTGCAGCCACGGCTCCTCGGAGCAGTAAAGGAATTTGGAGGCTGCTGACACGAACACGTGGCCGCGCACGCGCATGGCCTCGCCCAGAAGGGACGTCAGCAGCGTGGACTTGCCCGCACCAGCCTTGCCGTACACGACCACGAGCTCGCCAGCCTTGGCGCGAATGTTGACGTTCGCCAGTATGAACTCAGATGAGCCCAGGGCTTCCGTATAGAACGCGTGGTCGATTGCCACCACCACGTTGGACGCGTACTGACTGGCCGTGTCGCTGTACCCGAGACTTGGCGAACGCGCCACAGTGGAGAAGGTACTTCTGAATACGTCGCAGCGCCGCGAGGTCGTCGACGCCCACGCGCACGGCGTCGATGAGCGCGTAGATTTCGATCTGGATGCGGTCGAAGAGTACGAGCGCCGTGAAGACGGTCGCGGGCGAGAAGAACTTGTCGTGGGTTGACACGAAGTAGAAGATCACGACGAACGCGAGCGCGGGTGACTCCCAGATGAAGCAGAAGCGAAGCGTGCGGACGAGCAGCGTGCACCAGTGCCTGCGCTCTTCCTTGCTTTTCGCGCGCATGATCTTGTCGTACATCTTGCGCTCCCAGGCATGTAGCTTGACGGCCTGGATGCCTTTGAAGCACTCGTGCACGGTGTTGAGCGTCTTGGCGCGCTTCTTTGTGGATTTCTCACCCGCCCGCGCGACCATGAGCGTAAGCAGCAGCATGGCAATGCATACGGCCGTAAGAGATGTGACGATCACCACTGTGCTGACATGCAGTGTCAAGTCGAGGATGAGCAGCAGCACAAAGAGTTTAGACGCCGCCACTCACGTGTTGTGCAGTCTCGTGATCATCCAGCTCACGTAGATGAGGGTTGTCAAGTCTATGGTCGGGATCGCCGCGATGCTGCGGCCCTTGCGCCGTCCGCTGCGGTGCGACTTGTCGATCGACTTCTCGAACACGAACGATCGAATGGAAGTCACGGCGCGTACCTGGGCGTTGAACAGATGGAAGTGGTAGTGGCGGCTGCAAATCTCGCCCAGCACTACGCCGCAGTGGATGCCGCCGAGCAGCAGCAGCGTCGCGCATCATCACGAGCACCAACAGCGGGTAGAGCAGCAGCGGTACGGCGGATACGCACACGACCGAGAGCAGCGCAAAGGCCGCGTCCGTGCAGATCGCGCGTCGCTCGGTGCGCAGAATCGTCGTCGACAGGCACTTCGTGCGAGCGTACTCGGCGCGGAACGTGCGCGACGCATTCGCGTTCTTGTTCTCGTTAGCAAGCGACTAGATGTCGTCTAGATGCAGACGTCGCGTGCGGCTGCGCGTGGCTAAGGGCCGTACGAAGAGGAAAAGCAGGCGCGTGAGGAACGACACGAACGGGTCTCTGTCTGGCGAGCAGCTCTTTTGCGGTGGATGGCGTTGCGGAAGTGAATCTGACGACTGTGTCAGCGGATCGCTAGTACCGGACGAAGTGTACGCAGCTGCAGCAGATGAGACCGGCAGCGAGCTGTCGCCGTCGCCGTGCACACCGCTGATGAACGTGCCATAGCTGCTCATGCTCCAATGCGCTGTGGCGTCATTGCGCATTCTCCTGGCGAGCAGTCATGTCTTGAGTAGACCTCTATATGGCGAATAATTTATTGATTCAGCAACGACATACAATTTTCAAGCTACTATTTGGCAAGCTCCCAGCTGATACCTCTGTAAAATGTCCTCTGTAAAATGCTGGATGACCGCTTCAGACGACAATTCGTATTCGTACGACCTTCGCGCAACCTTTTCTGAAGGGGGTAGGCTGCTGCTATTTTTGCGAAGCCGCCCGAGTGGCCAATATCCGTCAGCCGCACGTCCAAAGGCAGAATGAAGCTCCTCGTGCGCTCGGCGCTCGGCGTGAGCGCTCGCCTGCAGCTCCAGCAGCAGACACGGGCGCTCAGCGGCTTCCGCGAACAGGCCGTGCGCGCCGTGACCAGCAAGCTGCGCTCGGACCTCGAGTCCAACCCGAACCTCTGGCTCAGCGCCAGCGCTGTGGTGCGTGATGCCGCTGACCCGCATCCAAGAGCTCTTTTGTTCTTATTCTTCCAGGAATGAATGGACAGATTGAATCACACTTGTGTTTATGCGAATAGGACGAGCCGACGGTATCGATTCTGGACCCAGCGCACGGCTACGCGATCGCGAACGGCGCGCACGCGACGAGCAATGCGGAGTTTGAAAGGTGCGCTCTGCTCTGACGCATAAGGACACGCTATTGCCCAGCGCAGGACACCTAGCATAACAACATTACCATGCATGGCTTTGAGGGCAGACTGGCGGCGAGTGACGTGGCGATCATGTACCTGAAGACTGACAAGGACCTGCTCGTGGACCCGTTCCGGCTCGTGGAGGACGAGATGGCCGACGTCAATGGCAGCATCAAGATGATCTTAGGGTCGGACCACCCGGTGCTCTCGGCGGTCGCAAAGTACTTTTTTGAGCACGACGGCGGCAAGAAAGTGCGGCCGACGATGATTTTGCTCGTCGCGCACGCTGCCGAGGCCCACCGCGCGGCCGTGGGCAGTCCGCTGCCCGCGCATCAGTCGGTCGAGTTCACGCTCGCAGCCCAGCAGCGCATCGCTGAGATCACGTACGTTAACGATCGTATACGTTGTCCATTCACTATACTCCCCATTCATCTGACGCGGTGTATTATTTCTTGCTTATCACTAGCGAGATGATCCACACGGCGAGTCTGCTGCACGACGACGTGATCGACGAGTCAGACACTCGCCGCGGCGTGCCGTCGGTCAACAAGGTCTTTGGCGCCAAGCTGGCGATCCTCGCGGGCGACTTTCTGCTGGCGCGCTCGTCCATATGTCTCGCGCGCCTGCGCAACCTCGAGGCCGTGGAGCTCATGTCGACTGCGATCGAGCACCTCGTGAAGGGCGAAGTGATGCAGATGAAGAATGCCGACGGCCGCGATGGCGTCACGCCCTTCGAGTACTACTTGCGGAAAAACTACTACAAGACCGGCTCGCTCATGTCCAACAGCTGCAAGGTAAATGAGCTCTTCGTAAATGAGCTCTTCGTTGAAATTGCCTAGTGGACACATATTGACTGTGTTTTTATATGGATAATGATCGATTTTGTAGGCTGCGCTGGAGCTCGGCAAGCACGAAGAGCGCGTCGCGGACCTGGGATTCGCCTACGGACGTCACATCGGATTGGCGTTCCAGGTGAGCGTGACGCCATTTATTATATCTACGTCATTTAAGCTAATCTGACTGAATTATTGTGAACCAGCTTATCGACGACGTGTTAGACTACCAGGGCCACGAGAGCGGCAAGCCGCTGCTCGCAGACCTCAAGTCAGGGCTCGCGACTGCACCGCTGCTGCTCGCACAGGAGGAGTTCCCCGTGCTGCGCGAGCTCGCGGCGCGCAAGTTTGAGAAGCACGGCGACATTGAACTGGTAGGTGACGAAAGGGAGGGAGTGCTTGATTTGACACGAATATCTTCCACTGACCTGTGGAAAATGATGTTGTTTGGCAACTTATCAGGCGTCGGAGCTCGTGGAGAAGAGCACGGGCATCGAGCGCTCGCGGGAGCTGGCGATCGGCCAGGCCGAGCTTGCGTGCCAAGCCGTGATGCAGTTCGCGCCGTCGCCCGCGCGCGACGCGCTTGTGCGTCTCGCGCAGATGGTGGTCTACAGATCAAAATAGAGACTCGGTTTGCGAGTTGCCAGAGCCGTGTTCATACACACACAAAGACAACGAATTTCACAGACACACGCACTCCCAATGACTTTTATCTTTCTCGACATTCAATTTCCTCATTTTGCATTATTATTCTTATCAATTTCCTCATTTGTATTATTATATGAAGATGCTGTCCGCCGTCGGTATTATAATTTGGCTATTGCTCAGGGAAGCTCCGGGTCGATGGCCACGGCGAGCACACTCATTCTCTCGTACCTCGGCCAGATTTCGCAGCACACATTCATTTGGCTCCAATCCACGCCGAACACACGTCCTTTGGACAACAGGTTCGCCTAGGTGAGCAGATTTCTTTTCCTGTTTCCACTGCCAGTGTGAATCCGCTTACAAGTGCTTCGGGTGCACATAAGACATGAAAAGATCCACAATCTCGACAAGCATTTACCCCTTGTATTGACGAGATTGTCACCAGAGTTAGTCATCCAGTCCACCGGCTCACGAAACTGCTGCTTGCCATGTTCTGAAACCTTTCATGACATGCACAACCATCACTTTTGTTATCAGGGACCTTCACTCATAGCACGAAATCCGCACAAGCTTTTGACTGGCAAATCAAGTCCAAACAAGCCCAAGAGTGGCTAGCGTATTCCACTTCATGTTTACTACACTGAGAGCTGGGGCGAATTCTTCACTCTTGTTCGCCCGCTCAAAGTGTTGCTTTCAGCCTTTTTGGGAGATTTTTTTTGAAGGGGTGGCCCACTTTTTCAGACCGGTGGTGAGCCACACACATTTTTATCCAACTTGTCGCAAAACCATCAAGCGAGCGATGCGTGCGGCTGATTCGCTCAAGCGCCAACGCAGCTAATATTCAGATTAACGAGCTAAACTCAACACTATTGCATCATTTGAGTAAGCTCAATGCTTCAAGCTCCCAGTGCAAAAAACTTATGGGATCATTTTTTGCGAATCTTGGCCAACCACAAGTTTGAACAATTTTTTTGTAAATCTTGCATGGTGTGCGGCGAGCGGAGCAAGTTTCGTTTTCATCCATAAAATATTTCACCATCAGACCAAATCCAGTCCTGTTTTTTTAAATCAGTACGTTGTAAACGTTATAAACAGCTTTTTTGTATTCGTATGTCAGCTTGGCAAACAAATTTTTCACGTCTGTGGTCATTTTATGTATGAAAACCGAAAAGTGTTTCGAACGGACGGCTGCACGAGCTTCTTTTGGCTTCGTTGCAAAGTGGCTTCGTGGCTTCAACATCATTGCCTTCTTTTGGGTTCATTCAGGCCACGTCACTCGAAGATGGCACTCTGATTCGCTTCTGCAGCCCTACCCCATATCCATCGATTGGATAAACATCGCTAGTTTGGGCTCCTGCCGAATCGAGTCCGCCGTTGCAGCATCAGCAATGAGGTCCGTCTACGATGTTGGATCGCTGCCGTCATTTTCGAAAAGCTCTCGTCGCACGCACCCACCCAAGCACCCGCTCTCCGCCCCACGCCCGCCGCCACTTTGACGCCGCCGACCGCACTGCAAGCAGAATGTTGTCGATCACGCAGTTCCCACGTCGCTTCCCGACCGCCAACAAGCGCACCTTACGCGCTGTCACCGCCGCCGCGCCGACGACCTCGTCACCAGCCTTTGGCTCCGCTCGCGCGCTCCACGACCGCAGCAGTAACGTTCATGCCAGCAACGCTGGTGTGGTGGCCGCCCTGAGTCACCGCGCGCCACTGACATCACCAATTTTCACCTCTCCATTCAATGGCCCACGCGGCGCGCGCTTCGTGCAGACGTCATCGCTCCCACGCTCGCCCAAGGGCCGGACAGGCTCCACGCAGAGCTTCGCCACGGCCGCGTCGGCCGTCGAAGACGAATACGACGACAGCTATCTGTACGGCGAGCGCAGCGACAACTGGTTCACGACGTCGCGCAACCCGCGGTACGACCCGAATTTTCCCGGCATGTGTCCCGAGACCCACAGGCTCTCATCGATCGCGATGCCTAACCTCAAGACGTGCTCGCGCGAAGAAATGCTCGACTACCTTGACAACACGTGGGCGCTCACGGACGCGCTCTTTTCGACGCTGCAGGGCGAGGAGGCGTTCACGACGCCGCCGCCGCACCAGCTGCGCCACCCGCTGATCTTCTACTACGGCCACCCGACGGTGTTCTACGTCAACAAGTTCGTCGTCTCGGGGCTGCTCGAGAAGCCAGTGAACCCGCACTTTGAGCACATCTTTGAGGTCGGCGTGGACGAGATGCGCTGGGACGACATGAGCAAGAACGAGATGGAGTGGCCACCGGTCTCCGAGGTCACCGAATACCGCCGCACGGTCTACAACATGATGCGTGATCTCATTAACACCCACGAGGGGCTCGCGCCGGGCCACGCGCCCATCGACGAGAGCACCGAGCTCTGGGCGCTCTGCATGATGCTCGAACACGAGCGCATCCACATCGAGACCTCGTCGATGCTCATGCTCGAGCACCCGGTGCACTTCTTTGCCAAGTCGTCGCTCCTACCGGAGTACCACGAGTCGGCACAGCGCGCCGAGCCGGCCAAGAAGCCCGTCGCGGGCGTCGACTACCCAGTGAATGAGCTCCTGGACGTGGCCGGCGGCCGCGTGGCCGTGGGCAAGCCGCGTGACTTCCCGACCTTTGGCTGGGACAACGAGTACGGTCACCGCGAGGTGCAGGTGCCGGCGTGCAAGGCGAGCAAGTTCATGATCTCGAACGGCGAGTTCTTTGACTTTGTTAACAGCGGTGGGTACTTGGAGCCGTCCAACTGGAGCCAGCTCGGCTGGGAGTGGCGCTGCTTCCGCAACACCAAGTGGCCACAGTTCTGGGTCCCGGACGGACCGTCGGGCTCGCACCAGTACAAGCTGCGCGCGCTCTTCGACGTCGTCCCCATGCAGTGGGACTGGCCCGCGCAGGTGAACCTCCACGAGGCGCAGGCATTCTGCAAGTGGAAGAACGAGCGCGACAGCAACCGCGACCAGGTCGTGTACCACCTCAACACGGAGCCGCTCCACCAGTTGATGCGTAACAAAGCCGACCGTTCGGCCAACGTCGAGTCGGACGACATCCTCACGGTGCGGACCAAGATGGCCATGGAGACGGGCAAGAACTTGAACGTATCTTACATGTCGTTCTCGCCCGTGGACGCCATGGCGCCGACCGCCGCGGGCTTCCACGACGTCTTTGGCAACGCGTGGGAGTGGTGCGAGGACATGTTCTCGGCGCTCCCGGGCTTCCAGCTGCATAAGTACTACGACGACTTCAGCGCGCCGTGCTTTGATGGCGAGCATCACGTGATCATGGGCGGCTCGTTCATCAGCAGCGGCGACAACGGCGCGTCCAAGTTCGCGCGCTACCATTTCCGTCCGCACTTCTTCCAGCACGCGGGCTTCCGCCTCGTGGCGCAGCCCGTGGACGCCGAGACGCATGCGATCCGGCTCGTGACCACGGACGTGAACTCGCCGGGGCCGTTCGTGAACACGAACAAGTTCCGCACGAGCGAGTTTGTTTCGGTGGTCGGGAGCTCCTCGGCGGACGACGGCTCGACCGTCAACCACCAGCTGTTCTTTGACGAGATCCACGACAAGACCGAGCGCGTGCTCGAGACCTTCATGCAGCGCGTGGGCTCGGCCGACGCCAACACGCTCTTGGTCCGCAGCGGCGTGGACGGCGCGCTCCGTCTCAAGGAGCAGGTCAAGCCTGGCGACACGATGGTCGTCGTCTCGCGCAGCAGCACGGACGTAGCCGTGGCCGAGGCGCTCGTCGCGGACTTCTCACTGGTCGAAACCACGACCGTGCCCGTGCTCATCAAGGAGAGCGACACCGAGTGCCGCATCGCGCTGCAGACCGCCTCTGCCTGGAAGAAGAATTGAGTCTTGTGCGTTGACGTCCTGTGAAGAAATGGGGCCAGGCAGCAGCAGGCTGGGTGCCTCTTGGCCCAAGTGTACATCTATATTTTCTATTAACACCCTCCTCGAGTGAGAGGCAGACAGCCTGATGAATACTGTGCTCTTCCGTGTCCATGAGCTCATGTTCGATGCAATTCCATCGTGACTTTGCTTGCATTCATGAATCTCTGCACAAGTAACGCAAACGTGAATTTTGACTTTTAGTACTAATCTGAAATTTACAACTTTGCATCGGCTCAAATTTGAGGATGGTTTTGCTCGTTTTTCACACAAAAAGCGATTAATCGCCCACGAAAAAAGAACAAGATAAGATGCCCAAGGGCCGAGTGCTGACCCCCGCGGAGCGCGAGGAGATCGTGCGCATGCACGAGGCGGGCGCCAGCGGGCGCGAGATCGCCAAGAAGCTCACACGTAGCAAGACCGTCGTGCTCAGCTTCCTTAAGAACCCGACGCAGTACGCGCAGATCAAGCGCAGCGGCCGCAAGCGCGCGCTCAGCGGCGATGACGAGCGGCGCCTCTACGCCGCGCTCTTCCAGCAGCGCTCCAGCAGTGTACATGGGGACTCTACGCGTGTACCAATTGGTCTGCATGAGCCGAGCGTGGCACAGGGATATACACAGGTGTCTGGTGCGGCTTCCGCGACCGTAACGACACACGAACAGGCAGCTACGATGGCTCAAGGAGAAGCACAGCAGCACCAGCAGCAGAGCCATCCAATAGGCCTCCAGCACATGAAGAAGAGCGCCGAGCAGATCAAGAAGGAGTTCAACGTGCCGCTGAGCACGCGGCGCATCCAGCAGCTGCTCTCGGAATGGCGGCGCGAGGCGCAAAGAGTGCAGGAGCGACAGCAAATCGCTCCCTCGCAGCCCACAGAAAGTATTGCTGAAGCGGAAAAGAGAGATACAAGCGCGAATATTGCCGTCATACCGGTAACCGCAGGCGATCATGCTAAGCAACGCACTGATGATCAGCCTGTCACGCTTGAAGGTGGGTCTGAAGCTGCTGCGACTGAAGAGGAGACGTCGTTGGGCCAACACTTTTACGAAGCAGCAGAGCAAGTACCAACAGAGCATCTGACTGTGGCCGACAATGCAGCCGTGGAGCTTTAAGAGGCAACTGCCAGCGCCGCAGAGGAGCTGGCCAGTCGTGGACAGATCTTGATTTTTGACAACCTGTTGAACAACGTTAGCACTTTGTTGAATTCATCGCCACCACTCTAGTTGATCTCTTAAATACCAGCAGCCTTGTCGCTTCCCACACGACACGCAGACGCTGCGAACGGACAGAATGCGCACTCCATGAAGCTGGGTCTGGGTGCAAAGTCCCCTTTTCGCAGTCCCGTGACGACAGTCTGGATTGCCTTGAGCGCTTCACTCGATGCCTCGGGGGTAAATGGGATGTATCCGTCCTGATCACGACCTTCGGCTGACGAAATTATGTTGCCACCAATCATTTCCAGCACGGCACCACGTGGGGTTGTGTCAAAAACGGACTGAAACGCGTACATGTAGAGCTTGAGCTGAAGACTCTCCTTTGCGAGTTTCACGACGTTCCGATCGCTGCCGCTCATGTTGGACTTGAACTCCTGGATTACTGGGCCGCGGTCGGTGAGGTCAATGCGGTCCCAGACTCCACGAAGCGCGATCTTCGCTTCAGGCACAAACACTTCAAACGGGTGCTCAACGTGGAGAATGCGACGATCGGCATGCTGCACACAGAAAATGTCGAGCGCCTGTTGACCCTGCTCCAGCACGAACTGCTCCTGCTCTGGAGACAGAAACACTCCCTCGCTCTCCCAGCACTCAGCAAAAACAGCGTGGGCTCGCTTGCGCGCTATTTCAATCTGCATCTCCTTGGTCACCTCAGCCTCTTGATCTTGAAGAATCTTCTCACTCATCACTTGGACGTTGGACGCAAAGCTCGCAATTGCTTCGTGTAGAGCGCGACCAAACATCATCGCGCTTGATGCTTCCGATGGGAGCTTCATGACTCGCGCGAGGAAGTAGCGATGGGGACACCGGAGGTAATCCGAGATTTGCGAGTAAGACAGATGCGACGGCTCGTACTTAATATCATTCGTCTTTGCGTCGCCGTTATTGAGAGGGTCCCACTGAATGCTGGCATTGCCGACTGAGATCTTGATATCGGCTGTTCGCGATCCGTCTTCACCATCTGACACATCACCGGAGACTGGGACTGGCGAATCGCGCCAAAGAGGGAGAAGCACACGGCTCAAAGATTCTTGCTTGGCTTTCGTCGATGTCCTGGGACCAGTCACAATTTTTGCGTATGATATGAATACCTCGTCTGTGGCGCATGTCATTGCTTCGAAAGCGAGCTTTTCGCTTTGCTCGAGGAACTTGGCGCGGGTTTGCACTGGAAATGGCTCACTGAGCAACTTGTATGGGAGCGGGGTCGTCAGCCGCTTCATTCGACCGGGGAACTTGCTGTCTCGCATCGACACCATGAACAGCATGGATGTGTCCAGGTTCTGGACATTGCGCTTTGTCAATGGGAGCACCACGATTCCTTCACTAGTAGCCAGGTCTGCTTCACCTGCGAGGAGTTGACTGTTCTGGTAAGTCGAGTGCAGCTGAGATTCGCGCAGTTGCTGCAGATATGGCACAACAAATGGAACATGCGCGCTTTGCACCACGTTTTTCGCAGCTTCCAGTTCTCTCAGGAAATCCGCAAGTGCAATCGCCTCTTGCTCTTCCATAGGCGACGAGGGCTCCAGCAAGCTTTCCATGCGTCCTGACACCAGAAATATACAGCATGGGTGCAAAAATGTCAGACGCACGCCCACCATAGAAGACGAGCAGAAGATTGGTAAAGTATCCATCGTACCTGTCTCTTCGAGGAAGGTCTGCACGATTTCCTGGGTCGACTTTTCATGGCACTCGGCTCGCAAGCGCTTGATCACATCCACAAACTTTGCTGCGACTTGGAGCTCTGCCTTGATTTCTGCCTTTAAAACTTCATCAACACTGTTGCTGTCTTGAGAGAAGAGCGAATTGCCACTGGTTTCGACAAACGCTTCGAGAACCTGGAAGAGATCTGCGTGGGTCTTCAGCTCTTTCTCCATCAGTTTTGACAAAATCTGAGGAGAGAGATCGAAGAAGCTGGACCGTAGCACGTTGTACAGATGCCTTGAGTCGCTTGGGAAACAGAGCGCGACCAGCAATGAGAACACTGCGTTCACACCTGGCTGCAGGTATGAAAGTAGTTGAACAAAGTGTGTTAATCCCACTATCATTGCGAATGTCCCAAGGAAATGATGGTAAAATACAACAAACCTCGTCGAAGAGATGGTTGGCAGCTGAAACAGCTGAAGCGTGATCTTGGACAGCGATGCCTTGACTCAGAAACGCCTGTGCGAGACGCTGGGCGTCAACGTGAGTCGGCGCGAGCACCGCAATGGCTTGTGCTGGAGACTGGGTGAGGTGATCCTTAATGAGCTTTCCAATCGCTAGCTCTTCGTTTGAGACAGTGTCGAACTCGAAGCACTTTAACACGGGTGTGGCAGAACCCTGGACACTCTTGTCTTTGCTGTGGGGACCAAGGATCTGCTGCGCTCTCACTCGAATCTCCTTTGCTCTGTCACTCTGTCGCAGACTGATCTTGTTATCGTCTTGAAGCACCACCGAGCTCACCTTCAAGCCATAAGCATCCTTCAACACTGTGTAAAGCAGCAGTCCACGAGGACACTCGTCTCCGTCGACCAGGACGCGGCTGAAGCTCACGCTGGACTGGATATTTGGGTTCGCGCACAGGTTGCCGACGAGCTTGACCATCGCTGGCGACATGGCCTGAAGGTCGTCGACGACCACGTCTGTATAACCGCGCAGCATTGCGTCCGTAAAGTCCGTTCGCCTTGCACTCTGTTCCGCAGAGACGGCCGATAACTCCAAGGCGTCGAGAACCATTCCGTCCCACGACGTCACGTGATGCTCTTCCAGCAGTTTTCTATACAGCTCGTATGCCTGCGCGAGCTCGATCTGCTTGGGGTCTTCCGTCTTGCTGGTGTTACTGGTATACGCTGTGGGGGAAATGCCCTCGGACTCGAGCAGCTGGAAGAGCTGCAGCAGATCCATGACCGCCTTGCGCACCATCAGCGGCGACGTCATGCTGCGCTGGAAGCGCTCGAGCGGCATCTCCTTGAGGTGGTGCATGAGGAATGCGGCCATTCGCCCACGGGGGAACACGCGCTTGTCATGGCCAGTCTCCTCGAGCGCCTGCTGACACCACTGCATCACGCCATACACGCCATGTCCACGTCGCTCGAGCTCGTTGAACGCCATGTGTTCATTCACATACCGATGCAGTCTCGAGTGCTCGTTCGCGTCGGAAGAGAGCGCCAGCACGCGTCTTGTGCTGGTATCCGCGAGCCATTTCACGCGCTCTGCCGCACAGATCGACTTGCTGCTGGCGTCCGTAGATTCAACACGCCAGTGGCCGCGGTGGGCGCTCGTCTGTACCTGCAGAGCGCTGATCTTCAGCGAGGAGAAGCGTCGGCTATGGGGCGACGCATATAGCGGGCGTCGCAGTCCACGCGTGCGCACTGCGAGCATCATTACGGTCGTGGTGGTGGTCGAATGACGTCGCCCGCGCCATGGCATCATCTTTGCCACTCGATTTCGTGATGCAACACTCGCAGTATTTCACCTATGGATACCGTTACCCTCTTCAAATCAATACTTTTGTTTTCCCATATCTCAATTCAAATTATTGCAGGTTGAACCTTTCATAAAGCATTTACCTGTCAAAAATAAAGTTGAAATCAGAGTGATGGTAGCTGCCACTTCTTTTCTCTCCGTTTCCGGGCCTGGTCCGCCCACACAGATCAATCACAACCGGAAGCGAGCAAGCGGCGACAAGAAGACGAAGGACGCCCAGCGCTTGACGCCGGAACGAGAGCGCGCGTGTTGAGCACGAAGCATGCGCATTGGCACTTCGTCCATCTCTCTATTGCTGACCCCCCACCACCACTCGCCGCGTAATTCTGTCCGTCCAGCTAAGTGAGATTGAGCAGCCCGTCGCGAAATCAAAAAGAAGCCAACCCCCTTCGTGCGGACGCGGACAGCCACAAGTCTCGCCGCCGACATCGCCTGCTGCCGCATGTACCACGTCGCAGAGATCGTGCGCGATGCGAAGCGCGACATGCACGAGCGCTACGAGGGCTACTCGACGTGGGCCGCGTACACACCGTTCCCGTTCCTGTACGCGCTCGGCGGGCAGATCACGAAGACTATGCAGCGCAAAGCGCCGGACCTTGTCAAGCGCGCCGCAGTGCGCACCCGCGACCAAATCGCAGATGTGATCACGACCTCGCATCGCAACGTCGTGGAGCTCCGGCTTACGACTACGAGGACGGGCCAGCGCGTGTTTTACCAGATCAAGAATCAAGTCGAGACAGTTCCGTTACCAGGCGCGATTGAGCCGATTCGATCGCATGGCGCTGTGCCTGTGTTCAATGCTGTCGAGGGCTTTGCGCAATTCGTGACCAGCGAAGAGCTACCGGAGCTTTACTTTGTTGCGAAGAACTCGATGGGCGGGAACGTGTTCTTGCGGCACTTGGTCCTGCCACCGCTTGGCGCCGCGGAGCGAATCGTGCAGTATGTCGTGATCTTACCAAGTCAGGTCGTGTTCCCGTCGCGAGAAGAAGTCGAGACGCGTACAGATTTGTTCCTCGATGTGTCGACGACCCGCGTGCAGTCCATCGTCGAGTACATCTACTCAGCGACGGAGGTGCTGGATCAGCACTGGAGCATGGTGCAATGGAATATCTTGGGTCGAGGTCCCTACGAGTCCCTGCTAAGTGAGCGCCGCTCCGAGGTGATCAAGAGCATCTATCAGCGCATGCTGATCATCGAGTCCAAGTACAAGATGTACGAGTTCATGGCGAGCATCCGGATGCAGAACGAGATGCTGTACGCGGATGTGCTGAAAGAGTATCCTCACTTCGGCGGCATCCCGCTGTCGGATGGCGAAGTCGAGTCGAACGAAGCGCTTCAGAGGGAATTGGAATATCACAACCAGAACTCCTTTCCGTGCTGGTTCTATAAGAAACTCGACCCAGTCAGTACAGCAGACTCGTCCAAGTCAGCGGACGAATCCAGCGATGCAAGTAGCCCGAACGATGGCCATGGTCATGGTCGTGCCAACTCCAACAACGGGAAGTGGATTGAGTTCCCGCCGCACGAGAACCGCCGCCTGGAACGACGTTACCGATGGTACCAGCAACAGAAAGAACTCGGACGATGTCCGTTGCCATCCAGCATTGTGCTCGTCGACGAAGGCCGGCATGAGGTCTGCATGGAGACAATGGAGATGAAGCCCGTGTACTGGCCTGCATTGGAGAAGCAGGTCGTCTGTCGCTCTCTGTGGCTGTACGCGCAACGGAACTACGGTCTGGCACCGTATAACCCAACGGCCGCCGATGTGCTGGAGAGTGCGTTCACGTACTACCTGTCGCACTACGATGAAGAAAAGAGTCGCAACCAAGCTTTGGAGGAGCAGCAGAAGTCGTTCTTCTACTCTCCGTCGCCAAACGCTGGATCTCACAAGTCAACACTCAGTGTCCCAGTGGAAGGTCATCTGGTGGAGTTCAAGGGCCCGCAAGACATCATGCAGTACAAGCGCCTTCTTGCTGGAACGACGCCTTTCACGAGTAAGCGACGTGTGTATCGTGGCGATCCCCGAATCAAAAGCGATGTGAAGAATCTTGATTTGTGGAAGCAAGCAATGAAGTGTGACGACGACGGCAGACCAGTGAAGAGAGATGACGAGGATGCCACCGCAGTCCCGAGAATCGACGACGATGACGACATTGATGAAGAGATCGACCACTTGGTGCTCATTGTTCACGGAATTGGCGACGCTTTGAAGACGATCGACATTATTAATGTCGTGACGCTGCGCTCGATCATTGATTGTTCAACCAACCTAAGAGAGCTGCACCGAGAGGCGCTGCGGTCTTCGCACTTTGACCACTTGTCTTCAGATGTGAAGCCCCGAGTCGAGTTCCTTCCAATCGAATGGCATTCAAAGCTTCACCTGGAAGGGCTAGACGCAATGATCCGTGATGTCACCTTGCCAGCAATCCCAAAGCTGCGAGAGTTTGCAAACGACACGATCCTCGATGTCCTCTTCTTCATGTCGCCGATGTTCCACCAGGTCATCCTGAACGAAGTCGCCAAGGAAATGAATCGAGTCTTCAACCTCTTCCAGGCACGAAACAAAGGATGGCAAGCGGGCGAGATGAAGCAAAGGAAGAAGAAGGTGTCCATCGTCGCGCATTCCCTCGGAGCGATCATCTGCTTCGACGTGCTCAGTCACCAAAACATCTACGCTCAGCCACCAAGCAGGAAGCGAGAGACTGAGTTGTCGTGCACCGACGACGAAGATGCAGATGACGAGTACGCTGAAGATGAAGAGGACAGCGAATCTACGAAAGGCTTTGAGGCGATGCTTGTGGAGCGAATAAAGCAGCGCTCGCGGTCCGAGTCGGAGTGCATCTCAACCACTGGTCGCTTGAGTGGAGTCTGGCGAAAAGACGGCGAGCCTATTCCAATTCGCCCTCGCCACCGACAGAGGACGAAGTCGCTGCAACAGCAACAGCATCCTGCAATTGTGCCGAAGTTGGCGTTTGAAGTCGAAGACTTGTTCTGCTTTGGCTCGCCGGTGGGTTTGTTCCTGAACGTTCGTGGGCAGAAGCTCGACCGCGATTTCCATCTCCCGACGTGCCGCAGACTCTTCAATATTTATCACCCGTACGATCCTGTGGCGTACCGCATCGAGCCAATCGTGAACCCTTGCCGTGCCAACTCGAAAGCGGTGATCATCCGGACATTTGAGGGAAAGCTGCGCTTCCAGTACCAGCTCAAGAATTCGTTCCGAGTAATGTGGCAGACGTTGCGTCGCTGGAGACGAGACTTTGAGTTCCAAGTCGAGAACAGCGTTCGCAAAATCGGGTTGGTTGAAAGCAGTGCTGTTGGTGTCGGCGAGAGCTCGACGCCGTCTCTTCATTTGAGTATCGACACAGACGACGGTGACCAGTTCGAAATGCGCGACCAAATGCGAAGGACGAGCCCGCAAGCTGTCCGAGAGCACGATGGCGAAACTGTTGACAAGGATTTGTTTGGAAGTCTTTGCCAAGGCTCTCCGATCGACTACACGCTGCAGGAGAACGAGATCGAGATCGCCAACGAGTATTTATTCGCGCTGACCGCGCACGTTATCTACTGGTCGAACAGAGACGCGAGTCTCTTCCTTGCACAAAAGATGATTCTCGAGCCGCCACAGGAAGAAGATGTCATAGCCCACGATGCAGTGGTCCTGGAACGCGAGGCAGAGCTTCTGCTCGAGGATCCTGAGACCCAGACTGCGTCGCTCTCGTCTTCGTCAGCTTCATCGTCGCCGTCGTCGTGCTCAAGTTCTGTTGTCCCAGCTGCAGCCACAATTCGGAGACGACAACGACGCAGAGCTAGCGAGCATACCAATGGAGTCAAGCCGTCGAGGCAGAGTCTCACTGATATGGAGCTGACATGAACATACGATGAAGAACTTCAAGGTTGATGATGATGTAAGTACCGATATAACAAATCAGGTGCTCTTGCTGGTTTTCACGTTGCTATTGTTGTGTTCTCCAACGTTCTGAGGTGTGGACCACACGAACCATTTCAAAAATGAGCTCTCCGTCGTCACCCAGTTGACACAGAAAGCGATGGTGAAGCCGATGGCGACGATGGCGCAGCACTGGCGGCACGCCGCCTCCTCATTCGCGATGACCTCACGCACAGTGACGATCGCACGCCGTTCATTCGCGATATTGCAGCACCGCAGCGTGCAGGTGGAGGTGGCGGACGGCGTGTCGCTGCACGCGCTCGTGCCCGAGACCACGAATGGTGACGCGGCCGCCAAGACCGAGTTCGACGTCCCCGTGCTCTGCCTGCCGTCCTCGTTCGGTGCGACAGTGAATTCCAGCGTGGATAGTGTGGATAGACCTGGCGCTATCGTGTCTAATAGTGTGTGTTTGCTGTTTGTATTTGATTACAATGCTGATAGGCTCGGTGGCGGAGAACTTTCGCTTCCAGTACCAGGCGCTCGGCGATAAGTACACGTTCATTGGCGTCGACCCGCGCGGCTACGGCAAGTCTCGTCCACCGGAGCGCGACTTCCCCGACAACTACTTTGAGCGCGACGCCGAGGATGTTGCCAAGGTCATGGACACGCTCGGATACGACAAGGTACGCACTTATTAAAGCGCATGAATGGTCCCTGGTAATATCGAAGTTGATTCTGAGCGTACGCTATTGTTGTATGACTGCAGGTGTCCATTTTGGGCTGGAGTGCAGGCGCGAACGTCGGCGCTGTCTTCGCCGCCAAGTACCCGGAGCGCGTCTCGCGCCTCGTGCTCGTGAATGGCAATGTACGTTTTTGTGTTGTTGTGAGCTCCTCGTTTGTGAGATCTCTAGGCTAACTTTGTTCATGAACCACTGGTTATTAGGCTTTCGTGTCGGACGAAGACGTGGATGCGTACGAGCAGTTTGAAGACATTTCCAAGTGGCATCCGGTCGCGAGAGCCGAGGGCGAAGCCATCTACGGCGCCGAGAACCTGCAAAAGGGCTGGTCTGGTACGTCTTTCATACCCACCACTGTGTCATTCACTGGCTAGCCGTATAGCTAACCTTGTGAACCCTGTGTCCCTTGTCCATAGCGATGATGCAGAAGCTCAAGAGCGTGTACGAGGCCGACGGCGACCTCTACTGCCACTTCCTGCCGCGCATCAAGTGCAAGACGCTTGTGGTCGCGGGCGAGAGCGACAAGCTCGTCGAGAGCTTCCACGGCGAGTACCTGAGCGAGCGCATCATGCACTCGCGGCTGCATCTCGTGGAGAACGGCCGCCACGACTTGCACATTCAAGATGCGACGGCGTTCAACGAGCTCCTGGACACGTTCCTCCAAGAGCCCGACGACAAGCTCACGCAGAGCCGCGAGTACGTCGCGCGGCCAGCGAGCTCGGCCTCTTAAGCGAACCTGGTGGACGGACGACAAGGAGAAGAGGACACGGTGGCTCTTATAGACGTACGTTGGTTCATTTCATTTTTCACTCAGGTTATTTGATTTTGTTATCTTTTGGGTATATCTTCCCATTGCTTGGGGTTGGATTGGTTGGCTGGGAACGCACAAGGGCGTTTGGTGTGGTTTTTGACTTTTTGGGACTTACATGTAGAGGAGAAATATGCAGAATACAGACACTTGGACAGAGAGAGAGACGAACATTTGCGGACGTGGACGGCGGCTGTGTTGGGACGGATCGGACTTAGACGATGGAGAACGACGTCGACGACGCGGCCATGCTGCTGTGCGGGTGCGCGAGGTGCGGTCGGCCGTACTGCGAACTGTGTGGCTGAGCGCCATTGTGGTGCGGCTGGCCGTAGTATCCGGATGAGGATGATGACGATGATGGGGGTGCCATGGTGCGGTGGTGGCCGTCCGAGAAGAACTCGAAATCCACTTCGCCCTGCGGTGGTGGGGGCAGTGTGGACGGCGCCTGCGGATACCGGTGGTGGTGCGGCTGCGGCTGGTGGCCCACGGGTGCGGTCGATCCGGGGATGTAGGACGAGCTGTGGTTGTAACTGTATTGTGGCTGGCGCAGCTGCTGCTGTTGTGGCTGGTAGTGCGGGTGGCCGTATCCTGAGCTGGCGTGGCGCGGATCGTCCTCAAGAAACCCCTGGAGCAGTTCGCCAAAGTTCTCCTCGTCCGCAAACGATGCGGGCACGAGGTGGTCGTAGGTGGCCGCGCCGCCGAGGTAGTCGCCACCCAGGGGCGTGTACGACCCGGAGCTGTACGACTGGTTGATCTTCTGGAGCAACTCGGCCGTGAGGCCGGTAGAGGCGTTGACCGACGGCAGCGTCACGGGATCGAGGCCAAAGGACGCGGCCGACTTGCGCTGTTGGCTGCCGTAGGCCCGCGTGGCTGGGGACGGCAGCGGCTCATTCTTGATACGCTTGGACGCGTGCGGCCCGTCCGCAGGGTCGTCCAGCCCACTGGAGGACGTAGAGGAGCTGGTGACGGACGCCTCGTCGCTCTCGCAGCGCAGGCGCTTGAGGTCGAGCTCGGACGTGCCCATGGCCCTGAGGCGCTCGAGGGCCTCGTCGTAGCGCAGACCGCCGAGCGCCTTGCTGATCTCCATGCGGCGGTTGTACTCGGCCTCCTCGATGGTCTTGGCCAAGTGCCATTGGTCCTGGCCGCAGACGCAGTGCTTGCCTTCCGAGCCCTTGTAGCGTGCGCTCGCAGCGTCCACGACCGCACACTCGCAGCAGTGGAACATCTGCTTGGACCGATACGTGCCGAGCCAGTTGGACTTGAAGCGTGGGAACCAGCTCTTGCGGTCGCGCGTCTTTTCAGGCCCGTCCCCAGCGTTGTTGGACCGATACTTGGTCCCGGTCTGGTGGATGCTGTCCGCGCCGCGGCTCGGGGCGCTGCTACTACCGGCCACGGATGGCTGCGGTCGCAGTGCGGACGGCGACGGCTCGTTGGAACTGGAACTAGAGGACGAGTTGGACGAATCTACGGATTGCTGGTATGCGACACTTTCAGTGGACCCACCGAAATCCGCCTTGCATCGAAGCAGCAGCATGTGGACCAGGATTGCGGACGTGGCGGCAAGAACGTATTGGTATACCAGCGCCGTCGGGAGCGCTGGTTGCGGTCGGATGACCATGGGTGCGGATGTGGATGCGGACGGCCGCATGATGGTGCAGGTGGGGATTGAGTCGGGACGGGGTCGTTTGGACGAGACTCGGATCATGGGACGGACTGGCGAGCGATCTGAAGAGGGCAGGCAAGAGATGGAAGGAGAATACGAATATGGTCGTCATTGAGCCGCCCAAGTGAGTCGTCACATCACATACCGTAATGTTGATCCAGTCAGCACGTACCGTGAGGGAGATGGATATGCAGATAAACAGATAGATAGAGACGGACACGATGATGGCTGTGGATGGACGGCGGCAGGATGTGTAGATCGGCTGGCCGGTCAAGGTTGATTTGAGCCCCGCTTGCCGAAATGGAAAGTAACGTAACGAGCGCGCCGGCCGGCGGGAACACACGTGCGGCGTGTGGACGGATGGCCGCGGACAAGTGGACTGCCACTTCGCGCGGTCTCACAGAAAACCACACTGACGGACGCCGTGCACAAACCGGCCAGCTGCGCGATTTGGTTGACTGTGTTTGCGACTTGTGTGCTCACGGTCTTTTGCTTGTTGAACCGTAAAAGTTCGCATCGGGGATGCGGATGGGGCAGATTGCAATCCGCGGATCCAAAGCCACGCATCCTATTATCACAGCGCACGCACGATCCAGCCGGTTTGTTCAACCAGCATTTTGTAAGATTTTGTAAAAAATCGGTCAGACCGGACTAGATGAGGAGCGATGTGACGCACCCACCACGCACGCAAAAAAGCGTCCAGCCACTCTACGGTACTGAAGCAACTGCATTCTTGTATGGAGCCTGCCGTTCATCCGGTCCGCATTCTCCACTCCACTCCACTCTTGCTGCGGCCAAAGTCCTTCAGTTTGGCCGAAAAGCGCGTCGTTTCGATATGTGTGCGAGCGTTTCATCGCTTGGAGCGTTTCATCGCTTGGAGCATTTCAGCCCCATCTCCCCACAGTCGTACACAATCACCCATTCAACTCTCATAATGAATAGGTTGTATTGAAAATGCACAGGTTTATGGCAAATAGGCGGGTTTTAGAGGGATTATCGGAAAATGAGCACCTCGTGCGTCAGCCGTTACACAGAAGACCCGATTAGGCTTGTTTGCTTCAACGCGACGCAGCGACGGGCCATTGACGGGATAGAGCTGGGACAAAGAGTCAGCAAATACCCGGTAAGTGCGGCTTCCATTTCAGTAGTTGACGATTTGCGTACTTTGCAGTCGGATTTTGGGCATTTTGGTTCGCACTTTGGACGGTCCGCCCCATGTGTTTGAAATCCTCTTCGTCAACTTCAGATTGCTTTGAAGGCAGTCACAACAGCAGATCTCCATGCCATGCCGCTGTCACTTTCACGCCATCATGCCATACACGAGAGTAATCTTGTATCCGCAGACTGTCCATGTCCAGAGGCCGTTGGGTTTCTTCTCTTTGGATACCGGTATCTGCAAAACAAAGTGGACGCATGTAGAGGTTGCTGTCCAAGTGTTCCAGTATCAGACCAGTGTAGCACGGCTACAGCATGAGCAGCCTGTGAGGAAAAGTCTTGCGGTTCTTCAATGGCGCCTTGTGTAAGAGTCCACTTGGACGCTTTCTGGTGTCGTGGTGGGTTTTCTTAGAAAGAGGATTGGGGCTGCACAAATCAATCAGGCATGCGAGCAGTATTAGTCCCAGTGTTCAGTGTACTTTTGAGACTCAAATGGGGTGCCCGCGACCATCAATTGGGATGCCCACTCGATTCACCGTCAAAGTTTCTAACGTCCAGATAAGTGGCCGACCGAATGGTGTGGGCTCGGTGGGGTCTCCACACTCGAATGAGATTAACGTAATCCGAGTGCTGCGTCCCCCATCTGATTGTTCTATTTTCTTGCTGCTGTTGTTGCTTTGAAGTGCGCGCCGCAACCATTTTCGTTGAGACTCAGAGAAAAGACTTCAGGCATGCTGGCGTGCCCCACGAGGCTGCGGGTTATCGCTCTCTGTTGTTTATCGCTCTCAATCACAATGCGCGTAGATACTGTAGTCACTGTTCAAAGCCGACGAGAGATCGTTTTTGCGAAATGCGAACCTAATGGCCGCAGTTCCCCATGCAGGATAGAAACTGGTTAAAGCCACACATGCTTGATACCGTCTGAGAGAATCTGAAGTGGCTAAAAGTGGTTAAAACATGTGGGGCGCTCTCTGTTTGAAAAATGTTCACAACCCTTGCTTCACTATATGAAAAACATTTTCGTACCGAGGAGTACTGAACATTTTGCTGGTAACCGTAAAAATGTTCAGTACTCTTCGGTATCCAGGGTGTTTTTCACAACAGGACGAGGCGCTCTAAACATTTTCTTGGTACAATGAGGCCAAGCTTAAAATGATGTCGCCCAGCCTTTAATTTCTTCCTATTCAAAATTACAGACCTTTTTATTTTACTATATTTTTTGGAAGAATCCCTTTTTCGAGTGAGCCTTTTTATCGTAATTTTTGCTGCAACTCAATATGCAAGGTTACCCATTATAAGAGGCCAGAAAACTACAGCCAGTTTTGGTTCCACTTCAACTCTTGGCACTTCTCTGATCCGTGAACTGAGCTGACTCAGATCACTTTTGAGAATCGCATGGCGCCTCACCCCACAAGTCGCAGCCGCGTTGCATGCATCCTTGGTGCGCAAGAGCAAAGCAAATCCGATCAATCCTGGTCCCGCCACGTGCTGCGGTCGACGGGCTCAACTGTTTGCTCAAGGCCGCGTATTCATGCGAGCTCTACAGTGACGTTTTTGCGAGCGCCAAGCGTGGGAGAGCAAAGTGAAGACGAAGTGAGGAGCGCAAGGTGGACCTTTGTAATTAAACATAACTTCAGCCGCTGGACAATTTTTTAAATTTGTTCATGCTTCACGCGCATCGTGGCTCACTTGCATTGCAGCCAAGCGACCACGCTGCTTAGTAATAAGCGCAATGGGGTATTAATATGTGTGTCTGGGCACACTCGAGGGCATGCACTCTCTCTTGTTTGGTGAGCGGCGTCGGACGTGACGCACACCTGATTTTTTTAGTTTTTGTGATTGCAATCAACAAATATATCCAGGATCCGACAAGATGGACTGCCCTCGCTTTCAATCGTGAAGAGGATCCATCGCATCTGCGAATATTTAGACGAGAGCCATTCATTCATTTGGCGCATTCGGCAATTTGCCACACAAGAGAAGCAGCGCAGGCCACGGCACAAATCGCTGCAGTTCTTTTTGGCTGGAGAATTCTTAAGGCCATGCAGCGCTTTCACCTACAGTACACGTGATGAATACGTGCTGCACTGAACACCAGCCAGGATTGAGCGGAAGATCGGCTGTGTGACTGACCAAATTCCCGCAACGGAACGAAGGAGGAATGGGAAAGAAGAACTCGCTTGACGTGATGGCTTCCTGCCGTTCTTGAGGTGCCCAGGAGGACCGACAGTTGAATCTGAATAAGGAGAGCTATCGCCTTAAGGCGAAATGTTGTCACGGCAGGCTCAAGAGCATTACATTTTCCACTGGAAAACTGCGCCGTCTTATAATAATGAATCGATTGTGCGGCTCGAACTTGAAAAACAACCATTCCTTCACATGGCTCGTTTTCCCCCTATAATATAGGTCTGAGGACCGTTATTAGTGGGAGCGACGATGTGATTGTCTGGAGTAATACTGGTAAAATCGCCTAATCCCGTTTGAAGCGAGTCGCTTTGTTAACCCGTATCTAACGTAGGGCTTTATACCTATCGTCTAATTCGCGCGACGATGCTAAAGTTGCACACGATGTCGGGCGTAAAGTGCTCCAGGTTCTCGTTCAGGTATGGCCCCAGCTCCACCGGCGTGAGCTTCTTCTGGTGGTTGTCATACGGAGCTGCAGGGCCCGTGGCCGACGTTGAGAGCGCGCGCTGCACTCGACGCACATGCACGTCGCCAAGGACGGCGCGGCGCCGGACATTCCAGGTGTGTCGGAGCATGTTCACCCTTTGGCGCTCAAAAATGCTTGCTCGAGTAAATGCTAACAGGGCTTCTCGATGAAGGCTTCACCGAATGTAAACACGGACAGTGCCGCGCTCACAAATGTTCATGTGGAAGATATTATTGGCTGCGTTCACGTCTCGATTGAGCACGACTTGACAAGCTGAACACCTGTATAAGCTGTTTCCACCGAGGTCGTGCTTGATATTGCCACATCTAGAGCAGGTCTTCGACGTGTACTCCTCCTCGCAGACGATAACGCAGCCGCCGACACGAGCCATCTTGTACTAGAGCAGCACTTTGAACTTGTAGTAAGATAGCGCAAGCATTGCCCGCGCCGTCGGACTCCTGCTCATGCGTTTGCTGCCTGACCGTTGCGGGATTTGATCCTCGTCGGCTGGAGCGGCGGCAGGTGCGGTGTCTGATGCCGTGTCCTGCGTATGCTTGCGCACCATCTCCGATGTCTGAAAAGACGGAAGGAGGACACGCTGGTAGTTGCTAGCCAGCCAACTGGAGACCTTGTGGTGCATGTCGCTCACCAATCTCGTGACGCGGCGAAGAGTGTAGCGGATGCTCCTACGCAGACGATAGCTTTTGCGATGGAGCTTGGTCTTCTTCTTCGACTTAGCCTTCATTCTCGTTCTGATCTTCGTCGAGTACTTGGCCTTGCTCACGTTGTCCATCAGTGCGAGCTTGGACTTCAACTTGTCAACGAGCTGGAAGCGCTTGAGGAGGACTGCGTTGTCGTCCTTCACGCTGAACGTCCTGCCGTCAAGGTCGTTGACCGTGATGAAGTTGCGAACACCTGGGTCGATCACACATACGCGGGATGACTTTGCTTGCACGAACTCCACCGAGCGCGGAATCACGAGGTAGAACTCCCCTTCATGCAGTCATTGGAGCCGGACGGAGTGGTGAAGATCTGGGACTTTCTCGCGCACCTCGATCGCCTTGCCCTTGGCTAACCCGAAGAAGACAGGATGGAACCGGACGTGCCCACCTTTCTCTCGGTTCTCTATTCCGATCCTTCGTGCTCGCATCTCGATCGTGTTTGATGGCACGTGTAACGGGGCGAGAGCACCGTTAGTTAGCGTACACGTTAGTCTTACGAGGAAGCGTAAGGGAGCGCGCTGTCGGAGTGCGCGCTTGTGGTTATTTTCAACTCTGGTGTTTATTTAGAAAAAAGAGAAGGAGGCCATGTGTGGCCTCAAATGCACGGTCGACTCCTGATTGGCCAACATTGGGGAGTATTGACCAATCAGTGAGTGACACCTCAAATAACTATCAACCAATGAAATGGGGACACGTCGGTCGTACCTAACGTGTAGTGTGCGGTACACCCCGTCACA
>JAASFY010000287.1:0-27945 GCA_023334035.1 Globisporangium okanoganense
AAGTGCATGATGCCCTTGGTGGCCACGACCACCGTGTCGTCGGTCACCACGACCTCGAAGCTCGTCATGGTCATCGCGATCGACTTGATGAAGATCGTGTAGAGCATGATCTGGTGCACCATGACGTCGATGCCGCGCTGGGGTACGCCATCCGCACCGGCCCCACACTCGACCTCTTCGTCAAAAATGCTGTGCAGGAACTCCTTTTGGTCCTTCTCATCCATTGAGAGCCGCTTGCGGCCGGTTTGGCGCAAATTAAAGCCCGTGCGGAAGATGCGGTAGTGCTCGTGGGCGATGCGCACGAGCGAGCCGCTGGGGTCGTGGCGCTGGATGAGCGTCTTGGAGGCCAGCAGCTCGCGGTACGTCTGCATGTGCTGGATCTCCTGCTTGAGGTTCTGCACGTCGAGCGTGAGGTTAAAGTCCACGGACCGCTCGTTGAGCACAGACTGGTAAGGTCCCCAGCCCGAGCGCTTGCGGCGTGACTTCTTGGTCCAGCGCACCAATGGAGCCACGGTCGTGTCTTCATCGTCATTAGCCTCGTTGTTGGTGCTTTGGTTGGACAGCGGCAAGGAAGACGACAAAGATCCCAAGGACGACGATGGGCCGGAACTTGGTGGGCTGCTGCCGGCCGAGGACGCGCTCGAGTGACCATCCGGGGGCGACGCTTTCGGGTCACTGGCCTGGCGGCGCACGGCGTGGGCAGCCGAAAGCGGGGGCAGTGAGCTCATGGCGTAGAAGGCTTGTTGGTGGGGTCCAGTGGCACTGCGGACGCCAATTCGAAAGTGAGCGAGACGAAAGCGAAGCTCCAGGCCAGCAGCTAAAGCCGCGGGATCTCAGGCCGAGGAGGACGGAGAGAAAGGGGAGCCCAGGCTGGCAGACGAGTGCGCGGGCGACCAGAGGCGCGCCGTGCGACTTTCTTGATGACGGCCGACCGTGGCTGGGCTTGTGAGAGCTTGCAGCTCACGTGGTCGTAAGGCGAAAAAGAATTTGCCCGTGGCTTTTGTGAGGTGCTTGAAGAGGAGAGAGAGGAGAGACCACCGCCTGGTCTGTCGAGAAAGAAGATCGCCGTATGGCTTTGCCTGTTCCTGTGTGTTGTCTGCTGGTTTGTTCTTGGCCTCGTGCTGTGTGGGAACTTGAGCGTGGGCTTTGGGTCCAGTTGAGGCAGCCAAATGTCAGCTCGTGGGCACAAATATGATTACCAGTACAGTTGAGGATTTCAATTTGTTGAAATGGAGCGTTTTATTTTTGCCATAATGTGTAGCAAAGAAGAGACTTTACTTCTGTATGTTGCAATAAATTTCCTCCTGTAATGAGTTTTTTAGGATTTTTTTCATGAGTTGTCCATAAAATGCAGGTCATTTTAGATTTCAATTATGGAGTCATGTGTGCAGCAATAAGAAGGAGGGGTTCAGTAAAAGAAAGGGAGGTGTAATAATATTCGACCTCATCTTCTAATGGAGGGATCGTTTTCATGCACACAATCTGCTCGTGTGCGCAAAATGGATACTTTTGCGCCATTTGGAAATGCTTTTCACGGTTTGTTTGCTTGTTGCGAGCCAACGCGCCTAATGCCTGCGGCACGTGCTGCTACAGTTTAGTTTAGCTTGGCCCTCAGTTTAGCTACCGCAAGCGACCATGGTGACATTGACAGAATGAATGCCAGTGCATGCAAACTCACCGCCTCGTCCCATTTCGCAGTCTCACTTGGGGCTTTCTTTTCACAGTCAAGCACCCGTGTCGCGAGTGCTTGTCCTCTCTCTCGCCTTCTGCCTCACGCATTCGCGTCGCGAGGTGCAGGAAGGACAGCAAGTTCGTCAGGGATCGGCATGCACTTGGCTCACTGAACATCGATAGTCCGACCCCATTTCTTAGTATACTATATCATAGCGTTAGTATTTCTCAAGCGATCTTTGCTGCCAAGTGTTGAAACGCTGAACAAATCATACAAATCATTCGAAAACGCAAGGGCTTGAGGGTTTGAGGGCTGCCATCATCGAGTGCGTGAGCTCGCTTCCGCCATTCAAATGGCAGCCATATCGAGATCGTTTCTGGCGACTTCGGTCTGTCGACTGCCAACCCATTCGTGGCGTATAACACTTGCTTGCTTTGCGATCGCGATCTAGAAAGTCGGGTTTGCAGTTTTGGAGCGTTGAGAAGCCATTCAAAAAGACATGTCGATCGATTAAGTTAAAAGAAGAGTCAACATGCTACAGTTAAGAGTTAAAGAACACATATAAGAAAAAAAACACTGTTCACGACCATTTCCGCCATCCCACGCAGTTCAGCCGAGTATGGTGGCGAGGCTCATCTTGATACTCGTCGCAGTTTGGGCTTCGGGGGTCACTGGGGCCACGCGCCCGCTCTCCATGCGAGTATTCTCGCTCGAGCCATCATCGACAGCCGCGGCTACGACCTCTCCAACAAACCCATAAAGCGTTGGGAGCGCACGCGAGAGCACGAACGAGAGGTCGTTCGGGTGCGTCACGATACGCGCCAGCGCTCCTTCAAAATCCATCTGCTCCGTGATCGACGCGACGAGACCAGTGTCCTTCTCGAGCCAGAAGGTCAGCTGGGCCTTCACGGCGATCGTCGAGCCCACAATAATGTCCATAAGCGCCAGGTCCGAGAACAAGTGTGGGAACACCTGCTCCACTGTCTGCACCGTGATCGGCATCGCGTACTCGGCCGTGCTTTGGATCAGGTACAGACTCTCCATTGGCGTGTACGCGAGCGGCTCCTGCGACAATTGGCGGAAGTGCAGTGAGCCAAAGCACCAGCAGAGCGAGCGCCAGCGGTCTTCGAGCACCTGGCGGCCCACGACCGAACCGTAGCCGACAGTCGGTGAGAAATGCTGGAGCAGAAAGTCCCGCTGCAAGTCGCTCACGGCCGCCGCCGAGTCTGCGCCGTGATGGAAGACATGGAAGTACTGCTTCACGATGTGGTTGAAATGGTCGGCTGGGGTCAGCGGACCAGGCTGTTGCTGTTGCTCTGCGACTCTCACAGGGGCAGGAGCCGTTGTGGTAGTAGCATTTGCGGCCTCCTTCTGCTTCTTCTTCTTGCCGCTGCTGGTCTTCTTGGGCGACTGGACTGGAGCACTCGCAGTGGAGGCTTGGCTTTCACTGGTCGTTGGAGACTCGAGCACAGCAGCGCGTTCCTGTTGTTCAGCTCCGGCTGACAAGCCCACGGGGCTTGCTGGGAACTGGTCGCCTTCATATTCAAAGTCAGCGCTGATCGGAATGCCCACTTCTGATTCCCCACTAGTGTTTTCAACAGCCGTGGATGGGGTCCTTGACGGGGGCAGGTCGTCGTTCGTGAGGCCAATCATGCAGTTGTCCGTGATGAGCGCGCGGCCGAGCAACATGTCGACGTCGCGTGGGTCCTTGAGAATTTCGATGAACGTCTTGACGTAGTCCAGATCCGGCTGGAAGCGGCATACCTTGTTGCTCGAGTTAAAGTAGAAGTCCATGGTCGTCTGCGCACGCACCTCCTGGCCGACGAGCTTGGACACGAGCCACTCTTCGCTCAAGATGTGCGGGAACATGCTCGCTATCGTCGTGCGCGTGATCTGGAAGTGCATGATGCCGCGCGTGGCCACGAGCACCGAGTCCTCGGCGATGATGACGTCAAAGCCGACCCAGATCATCGAGATGAAGTTGATGAAGACCGAGTAGAGCTTGATCTGCTCGATGAGCGTCGGGATGCCGTAGGCGCCGTTGCCGACGTCCACATCCGGGTCGAACGCGCTCTTGATCCAGTTCTTCTGGTCCTCCTCCTTGTACGTGCGCTTGCGGCCGGTCTCCGTTAAATTAAAGCCCGAGCGCAACACGTGGTAGTGGTTCTTGGCCACGCGCACGAGCGACCCCTCGGGGTCGTGGCGCTGGATCATGGTCTTCGACACGAGGATGTTGCGGAACATCTCCATGTTCGCGATCTCCTGCTTGAGGTTCTGCACGTCGAGCGTGAGGTTAAAATCCACGGACCGCTCCTTGAGCACGGACTGGTAGGGCCCCCAGCCTGAGCGCTTGCGGCGCGGCTTCTTCATCACACGACGGTTGTTTTGCTGCTCATCCGGGTCGTCATTGTACGAGGCACCAGCCGCTGGTTCAAAGTATGAGATCGAGCTGGGCGGCGGGGACGATTGCCCGTACGACGTGGACCGGTGCGTGCTGTTGACTTGGGAGGCGTCGTTGCGGCCGAGTCCGACCGCGATGGCTCCAACGTTCACGCTGCTGACGCTCGGCTGGTGCTGTTGGCGCGAGGGGCGTGCGAACGCCATCCAGTTTCTTCTTTTAGTTGCTGGCGACGTGTGAAGATCTGGAATGAGACGCCAGCGAGCAAGCTTCTTCACGCGGCTTGCTTAAGCAGAAGGGCCCTCATGGGAACGCACGTACGAACGCAAAGGGCTGTTGTCATCTTGGTCGCAATCAACTTGCAAAAGAATTCGAACTCGCTTTTTATCTTGTGTTAATTTAGAGAGGATTAGTCAAACCTTTGATAATAGGTGGGTAAGAATATAGAGGCTATTCATTTTTCCACACATACAGTATACTTACAATTTAACTATAGAAAGGTGTGCTGTTGTAAAAAGGTGAATGTATCTATTGTATTTGTTATTTCGTACACTTCAGCCAATGAAAGAGCTCCAGAAATCGAACGTTCCCTAAATGTTCTGCGGGCGTGAAATAATATTGGGACGCATTCAAAATCTTCACGCCCATCACGCCATCTGCGCAAAATGGTGGAAAGCTTCACGAGCGCGTGTGTGAACTCGAGGCTGCGCGGCATGTTAAAATGCGCACGGACGTCATGTTCGCAACAGCATTCAGCCAACGTGCATCGCCGAAAAATGCAATACGCCTGAGCTATTCAGTCGTGGCCTGCAATCAATCCCTTGTTCATCATATTGGAGACCACACAAAGACAACAGCCTTCTTCTTCGCCCCTCGTCTGAACGCACGCACCATTCGCTCGATGGACTGCTGGAAAAAGAGGATACGTGCGCCTCCACGTGCCTCAACCACTCACCTCATCAAATGCAACGTGAACTGCTGGATTTGCTGGTCGCACTCGGCCACGTCAGCCATGCGCTGCTGCTTCTGACGACGAAAGAACGCCACGTCCTGCTCCAGCTCTCCAACAGCAACACCATCTGAATCTCCATGTCTTCTACTGCTGTCGCTTGTGATCCTGCGTGTGGACTGGAGCAGCCGCTGCTGCAGATCGGCGATCGTGGTCGAGAGATCGCGCACGTCGCGCAACAGACCACGGCGCCGCTCTTCTTGGAACCGCATATGTTCCTGCGCGGCGCTGGCTGCGAGCAAAGCTTGCTTCTCTCGGAGCATCTGGAGCTTCAGCGTCATGCACTCAGTGTGCAGATTGGAAACGAGCTGAGCGTATGAGGGTTGAGCTGTTGGCGATAGCTGCTCGCTTACTAAGGTGGTCTTCTTCTGGGCGCGCTTCCGCTTGCCGCCACGCTTGCCTGGGCTGCTATTTGGTCCTTGCTCAGTGTATTTGCTTGGCTGAGTGATCGATTCTGTGGCTGGTATCGTAGCCGCAGGTTCAGCACTGCCGCTTGAGACGTGCCCAGGTGCCTTGGGAGCAAATTGCGTTGCCAACTGCGGCTTCAGAAGCAGCCACAGATGCAAATACAGCACATCCAGACGTCCGCCGCAGACCTGGTAGAACTGCGCGTCATTTGCCTCAATCTGTTGCGCATGCTGCAATGCGCGTGAGTACGTTGCACTCAAACTCGTCCACGTGTCTACGAGCGCTCTCTTGTTGACGACTCGCTGCTGGTGCACCTGGAGTGCGGCGTCGATACCTGCGAACATCTCGTGGTCGTTGATCAGCTTTGAAAACGCTGGATTCGAGCTAGTGAACGACTCCTTCACGTCGCTCCACAGCTGGATCTCGCTAATGCTGGCGACATCTCCTTCAGAGTCACGACTGCGCACAAGCTCGTCGAACCGCGTCTCGTAGCTCGAAAATAGCACATTCACCAGCCGGAAAGTCGCATTGTACTCGTCATTCGCTCCAAGGCACTGTGCTTCACTTGGTTCACACTCCTTATTCACCATCGGCTCATCCAGCTCGCTCCTGGGGCTTTCGCCTGCAAAGTCCACCGACGCGTGGTCGTCGTCGTCTGTCTGTAGCGGCTCATCGTTGACGGGAACAGCAGCATCGTCACCAGCAGCAGTAGTAACACAACTACCGCCATGCATCTGCGTATCGAGCTCGCTTGGATTGTTACGTGAAGCTGCTACATGATCTTCGTCGCGAGTGAGCTGCTCGCCAGCAGCCGATGGCACAGCGTCATTCTGCCGCAATGCTCGCACGAGGCCGCGCTTGGACGCGTTGCTGCGCGGTCCCTTGCGGATGATGACGATGCCGCGGCGCTTGCACTCATTTAGGAGCTGTGTGGACGGCCACTCGCTATACGGCTGTGACGGATCGCAGAGCGGGATGGCGCGGCGTCCCTGCTTGCACCGCTGGATCGAAGCCATCCATCCAGCCTCAGCTTTTGCTTCGTGCCGGATTTTCATTCTAAAATAGTGTCAAAATAGTATTTTGCTTTGAAATACCAGATGATAAATAAAGACAGTTTGGCAAATTAGGTCGTCAAGTCAATCGAGTTCGTCATGTTCATCATCAGCATGTCCACTTGATCAGTGTCCATCCTTAGAAGTCAAAGAGCTCTGCGATGTCGATGGGCAGGACGATCGTGTCCACACACATAGTAAACGCGGCCTCGTCGTCGTTCAACTCATCATCATGCGCGAAAAGTGACGGGAGTTCCCCCATGGGATTGCTACCAAGCAGCTGCGCCAACTGCGTCTTCATGAGCTGATCTTCTTCTTCATCTTCGTCCATGTCTTCAGTTACTGCGCCTGGTGACGATCCAATGACGTCGCCTATCAGCTCGTCGTCGATGCAGAGCATCGAGTGCGATATCCGCGCGTTGTCGAGCATCAGTGCGATGACGTCAGGACTGAGCGTCGCGCTCAGACCCGCGACAAAGTCGATGTCGACTCGGAACACGCAGACTTTGGCGTCACCGTTGAAAATGAACTCGACGGTGCACGGGAACCCAATGCTCTGGCCAATGAGCTGCGAGCAGAGCTCCTCGTGAGCCAGGATGTGAGGGAAGAGCGCTGTTAGCGTCTCTCGTGTCACACGCGTGTTAAGGATGCCACCGGTGGAGATCACCACCTCGTCGTCGGTGCCGCTGCATGTTGAAATCGTGTATCGGTCCATGCCCATGCTGAGGAACCCCATGTAGTCGGAGAACCTGCGGTACTGGGTCAGGATTGTGTCACGCCCAGTGCAGCCATTGTAGCAATCGACGTCATCGATCATCATGGCGACGAGGAACTCGACGAGGCTTCTTCCAGTGCCACCATGAGCTTGAGGTTGACGTACAGTCCTCTGAAAGAGCGCGTAGAACTCGCGCACCATTCGCATGAGCGAGCCCGTGGGCGACGTCCGTGCCACGAGCGCCTTCGTGGCGAGCATTTCGCGCAGCTGCATTAGGTTCAGCACCTCCTGACGCAGGCTGTTGATGTCGAGGCCTAGGTTGAACTCCATCGAGCGCTGCCGTTCGACCTTGCTCATCGGGACGACGAGTGACCGCTTTCTGCGTCTGCTCTTGGGCTTGGGCTTGGCGCGGACCAGCCGTGTCGCTGGTCGCTGCTGATGCTCGTGTTGCATGTCGAGTGGTGTTTTGGCAGCACGTGTGCGCTGCGCACGCAGCAGCAGTGCCGTTTGTGGGCAGGGGGTGCTCGTCAAAGAGAAGATCGCTTTGTGGTACCGCACCTTTGAAGGCGCACATGAGCCTCACTCTTTTTTGTGGCTTGGAATCTGAAGCGAATTCGAACATTAGCAGTTGACGCCAAAAGAAAGACACCTTTTGAAGAACGAAATGGGACGCGAAGGTTACGCAACTCGCGTGACTCAACTGAAGGTTCTTGAGCCCAACTCCTGGAAAACCAAAGTATCAAGCATGCACATGAAGACAAGATCTCTTTGTGCCAGCCTTCCATACTTTCGTTATCAAGAAACACTGGGTTAAGTCGCTCATTTGTTGTTGGAATGAAGTTGTCCACCATGTGTCCACCTCTAGAATTTGAAGAGCTCTGCGAGGTCGATGGGTAAGACGCTCGCGTTCACACACGTGACCCGCGCATCGTCATCGCACTCGTCTTGTGCGAAGAGCGAGGGCAGCTCTCGGAACACGCACACTTTGCCGTCGCTGTTGAAGATCAACTGCATGGTAATCGGGAAAACGATTCGTTGGCCAACAAGGCGCGAATAGAGCTCTTCATGAGCCAGGATGTGTGGGAACACTACGATCAGCGTCTCGCGAAGCAGGCGCGTATGGATGGCCCCACTCGCGCAGATCTTCACCAGACCGTCGGTGTCACGGCCGCCACTCTCTGCGATCTCGTACTGCAGCAAGTCCATTCTTTGGAAGCTCGTGTACTCGGAGAACCTGCGGCACTGAGTCATGATGGCTTTGGGTCCAACGAGTCCGTCGTAGCAGTCCACGTCGTCGTGCATCAGACAGTGAGCTCCTCGTTAGAAACGCCTTCGTGGCCAGGA
Source organism: Globisporangium okanoganense (assembly GCA_023334035.1). NCBI lineage: Eukaryota > Oomycota > Peronosporomycetes > Pythiales > Pythiaceae > Globisporangium > Globisporangium okanoganense. Next base: position 8,599 of record JAASFY010000287.1, read on the forward strand.
TCTTGCGCAGCTGCAGCAGATTCTGGACCTCCTGCTGTAGGTCGTTGATGTCGAGAGCTAGGTTGAACTCCATTGAGCGCTGCCGTGCGACCTTGGTCATCGGGAACGGCGGCCGCTTGGCTCGGCACCTGATCTTGCCACGGGTCGTCGAGCACGGCGCTGTTTGTGGACGAACCGCACGCTGTTCCAGCTGAAGCTGCTGGGCCTGCTCGCCAACTGTGGAGCAGAGCACCGCCGCAATGCGCTGCTCCATTGGCTCGACGTCATAGAAGCCCATGCTGCGGTTACCCGTCTCTTCTGGTGCTGATTTAATGAGGAGGGGGGCGTATCGTTTTATGTGGTAAGATCGTTTTCTGGCACCGCATATTTGAGTGGCTGCGAGTGGTCGGTCTGTGGGCTCAGAAAGTGTTGAAACAGCCAGCTGTTTCACGGATCGTTGAAGCGCCTGCAGAAGATCGAAAGGTGACGCGAAGGTTGCTCCAAGAAACGACCTTTTGCATTCTAATCATCACCAACAGCAGCAAGAGCAAGCATGAGCATCCGCAAGCTCAAGGCGCGCGGCATCGGACGCCTCGAGCTGCTCGCGTGGCTCAACGAGTTCCTCGAGACCGACTATACCAAAGTACCGTACGCACGTGCTCATGCCCATGCCTATCAGTCCGCTGTATAGTGTGTCTTATTAGCAGCTCAGACGGTGCGTGTGTGCGGTACTTTGCCACGTTTCAGATCGAGCACTTGGCCGACGGCATCGCCTACTGCCAGGTATTTGACGCGCTCTACCCAGGCAAAGTGACGCTGCAGCAGGTGATCTTCCAGGCAAAGTCGGTGAACGACTACGAGCGCAACTTCCGGGTTCTCAGGAAAGCGTTCCACGCGTGCGACATCCGCAAGGTATTGCGGATATGCTCTGGTATTTGCGTAGCTCCTCACATTATCAAGTCACTAACGCGAATATCGGCAGGAAATCCCCGTGCGCAAGCTGATCGAGGGCATTTTCCAGGAGCACTTTGAGTTTCTACACTGGGTGCACGACTATGTGCACCGCACGTATCCGGACGTGATGAAATCCTACCATGGCTTTGAACGGCGGCAGCAGGTGCTGGGCGCGACGCTCTCGCTTACGCAACTCAACGACGCCAACACGAACCTCGTGCCAAAGTACTCGGTAAGGTATCCACATAGTACGTGTCTTTACAGTCATTATTTTGCAATACTGATAGAGTTTTGCTCCTGGGTTGCATCAGAATACGATGAAACTGCTCCGGCGCGACTCGTTTCTTGGGAGCCCCGAGTACAAAGACTTTGCAGAACAAGAGGACTTGCGATTCCAGAACAGGAGCCAAGAGGTCAACACTGAGGTGAGCCCGACAGCTGTGAATCCGCTTGCTAGTGATGAGAGAGTGGCTGAAGAGGAAAATCTGCACCCGTCGCTTGAGTTTGTCAGGTAAGAAGAGTGCTTTGGGATGAACATTCGACAAATTTATGTGCTGGTTTGACTTTGCTCTGTCAAATTGACTAGAAATTCCTTCAAGAGTACGCTGAAGGCAGCAGCAAGCATCGAGCAGCTTTCACGAAGCATGGAGGTGCTTCACGAGCCTGTCACCGGCTCAAAACCTAAAGGGTTGAACGCAAAGGCAAAGAGCTCAATACCAAGCAAATTGAAGCCCACGCGAGCCCTGGGTTTGGGAAAGAAGGCTACTACTAAAGATTCAGTAGCTGGTGACGAGAAAGACGCTGCGGACCCTTTCATCTGCATGAGGATTTCCGATCTGGTGCGTGTCTGCAAGCACGAAAACAAAAGGTCTGACTGTCACAAGATGTCGTCACTAAACCATTTGTGTATTGACATTGCATGCGCAGATCGCGTCGCTGGAGTCGGAGCTGATGGGGCGAGCGAAGGACATGGTGCGCACTTTTCCATATTGCTATGTTGCTGGTGCTTATGGAGCTCAGTGCGCTTGCTTGTGTCCGTAAACAGAAACACTTTGAGAAGACGATCGAAGAGCTCGTGGAGGACCTGAAGCCTGCTGCCGTGTGATTGATTGACTGGCCCTCGTGACCTGATAACGAGTTACCGTCGCGCAACATTCACTGTCACGTTTATCTTTGGGCTCTGCAGCGCTTATTTTAGGTCGGTCTGGCAACTTTGAGCGTTTTTCGAGGTTGTTTTGGGCAGATCAGGGTGACAGGTCTGCAGAAGTCGATGATCAAATTAGCACTGACGAGTTGAGTGGCAAAAATGGTCAAGACGCTCGGTCTCGGCGAGCAGAAGCTGCAGCTCGCGGCGGCGTTCGGCATCGGTGCGGCGGCGGCGCTTATCGCGCAGCTCGCGTATACCACCATCGTGAAGAAGCAGGCGCGTCAGAAGAGTCCAAAGAGCTTCATCGGCAACGGCAGCGAAAGCGCGCCTCGCACCGTGGGTACAGAGGCCATGGAGGACGCGCTGCTGCAGGAGCAGCTCTCGCGCATCCACGCGTTCTTCGGTAAGGAGGGCTTCGAGAAGGTTAGAGACGCGTTCGTGGTTGTCGTGGGCGTCGGTGGCGTCGGCTCGCACGCGGCGCACATGCTCGCGCGCTCGGGCGTGCGCAAGCTGCGCCTCATCGACTTTGACAACGTGACGCTCTCGTCACTCAACCGCCACGCTGTCGCGACGCGCGCGGACGTGGGCACCCCGAAGGTGACCGCGATGAAGAAGCACCTGCTTCAGATCGTGCCGCAGTGCGAGATCGAAGACGTCGTGATGATGTTTGAAGAAGAAGCAGCGGACGAGCTCCTCGAGGGCAACCCGACGTATGTGCTCGACTGCATCGACGACGTGACGACGAAGCTGGCGCTCTTGGTCGCGGTATCAAACAAGAATCTCCGAGTCATCACAGCCACGGGCGCTGGCGCCAAGTCGGACCCAACGCGTCTGCAGATCGGACCGATGAAGGATGCGGTCCGTGACCCACTGGCAACCAAAATGCGCTACTTTTTGGCCAAGAAAGGCATCGAGACGGCCAACATCACGACGGTCTTCTCGAGCGAGAAGAGCGTCGTGAAGCTGCAGCCACTGAACGCCGAGCAGGCGCAGAACCCGACCGATTTTGGCAGCATCGAGAATTTCCGCATCCGCGTCATCCCCGTGCTCGGAACGATGCCGGCGCTCTTCGGCCAGACCATGGCAGCGTACGTGCTGTGTGACCTGGCGGGTCAACCGTTCGCGCCAGAAGCGATCGCTCGCCTGTCGCGCGACCAGCGCAACAAGCTCTTCCAGAAGTTGCTGGACCGTGAGCGCCACCTCGCCATTGAGACCGGCCGCATGCAGCTCGAGAAGGAGGAGATCGAGTTCATCTTCCAGGAGGTCTGGCGCGGCCGCAGCTCCGTGTGTGGCGTGCGCCAGGGCGGCCACCAACGCATGTTCCTGACGCGCTGGCGGGCGGACAAGCCGCTGCGCCCTGACAACGTCGTCTTCCTCACGCACAAGGAGCTCAACCTGTTGGACAAGCACGGCGTCGACGCGTTCGGTGACGAGGTGCGCGAGAAGATCGACGCGCGCCTGCAGCAGTTTGGCGAGTGGGCCTAGGCGCCTGCCTACATATGCATAGATATAGAGCGAGCAATGGTTTACATACATGATAGAGCAATTCACTTGCATCTGCATTTGAAAGACATCAAGATTCAGGTTTGTGCGACATGCGTCATTGCTCCCACAAAAAAGTGGTGGATATTGCCACAGTCTGCTGGTTGATACCATTTCTATTTGGTGGCTGTTTCGCACCTCTGAGGTTTTGATACAAACAGGAATGATGGAATCTGTGTCAGTAGCCCCGCTGTTTGTGCGCAACTTTTGCATTGCGTCATTCCGCAATCTGCCACGCACACCCAAGCAGCCAACAAGAGACCAAATCAAAATGGCGCAAGTTGTAGCGAAAGTGACCCCGCAGAAGCTCGAGAGCCCCGCCTGGCAGCAGTGGATCGACGGCATCGATGCCTTCCTCTTGGACTGCGATGGCGGTGCGTTCGTTTGTGTGTGTGTGTTGGCTCTGCAGGGCGCCATGGTGAGCGATGATGAGCTAACCATGTGTGTGATGGTGTGTTGCTGTGTGTAGTGCTGTGGCGTGGCGACGCCGCGATCCCAGGCGCGCACGAGATGATCACGCTGATGCGCTCGCTCGGCAAGCGCGTCGTCTTTGTGGTACGTCTGCTGGCTGTTGCGTTCCCACGTATTGGTGCTGGCAATGGACACTCACCGTCTCTCTCTCTCTTTATGTATCGCGTTCAGACCAACAACTCGACCAAGAGCAGAGACACTTACGTGAAGAAGCTGGGTATGGAGACGAATGCAATGTTGGATACTAAAGCGACGGGATGAGGCTCTTAACTCGTGTGTGTGTGCCGTGACGTCTCCTGTTCCTTGCAGCTTCCCAGGGCATCACTGCTGCCGTCGATGAGATTGTGACGTACGGCGCTTGTGTTATGTTACCATGATATTATCTATTTTGCGAGCTGACTGGTATTTAATGCTTTTGTGTTTCACAGGTCGGCGTGGGCGACGGTTGCGTACATGAAGCACGAGGGCATCGCGGGCAAAGTGTACTTCGTGGGTGAAGCCGGTCTCGGCCAGGAGCTCACGAATGAGGGCTACGAGGCGTTCGGGCTCGAGCACAGCGACATCAAGGAGCTGCCGACCCCGTTCACCGTCGACCACGATGTCAAGGCGGTCGTTGTCGGCCTCGACAGGTATTGAACAAAAGCGCATTTATAAGTGAGCGAATGAACTGCAGTTTGTTATGACTAATCGCTTGCAAACTGTATCAGATACATCTCGTACTACAAGCTCGCGTACGCGACGGCGTGCATCCGCCAGATCCCTGGCTGCAGATTCATCGGAACGAACCCGTGAGCGGTGTTCTTTTATTGCATATGGATTGGCTCTTTTTCTCATGCCCGCTGAGCGCTAACTGCTGTTTGAAATTGTGATTATAGGGACCAAACTTTCCCAGTCGACGGTGCGATTCTCCCAGGTGGTGGCACCCTCGTCAAGACCATCGAGTGCGCTGTTGGACGGTACGCTTCCATGCGTCGTCACTGGTGAAAGTTTCATATGATCAATAATTAAATTGACCCAACTCTTTGTTCATCAATTCAGTGAGCCAGAAGCGGTGATCGGCAAGCCGTCGCAGGACTTGCTTAAGACCATCCTCGCGACCTACAACCTCAACCCCGCGCGCACGTGCATGGTAAGAGAAGATATTGTCAGGCTCTATATCTTTGCGACGACACGTGCTAACAGTGTGGTCCTTGTCATGCATGACAACAGGTCGGAGATCGCCTATCGACGGATATTGCGTTCGGCCGCCTCGGTGGCCTCCAGACTCTGCTCGTGCTCACAGGCGTGACCCACGAGTCGGAACTGGCAAGCGTTGAGTTGCCCGAGTACGTGCCGCACCACTACGTCCAGTCGGTCGACGTGCTCAACCAGCTCCATCAGCGAAGCGCTGTCCAGAACTAGGCTTAGAAAAGCTTTTTGCCTCCAACATTCGAACTGGTGAGATTGGTTGTTTGTTTGAAGTTGTAGACATGTCCTAACACTGCAATAGACGAGAAATGCCAAGACGTGCATTCGAACTATTGAGTCCAGTGTCTGATACATCCGGGTGGCATGCCACTCGCCATAAAGTTGGAACTCAAACTGACCGTTTTAGGCTAAAATATCCCAATTAGTATTATAGTAGAACAAGCCAAATTAGTCTCCGTTGAAATGCTTATGATATCCATTTTGCCAAAGCAAACCCGAGACGCAAGGAAAGAGGATGTCGGCGAGCATGCTGCGGCAGATGCTGGAGGACGCCGGCGCGCTCCTCAAGGAGAACAAGTACCAACAGGCGCTGGACTCGAGCCGCCGCGTAACGCAGCTCGACCCCAACAACTTCCAGGCCTTTATGTGCGTCGGGCTCGCGAACTTCCACCTCCAGAAGGTCCGTTCTGCTTGTGGATGTGATTGTTGCTGCTGTTCATGCGAGTCACAGGTCATGAACGATCTCAAATGTAATTTTGTAGTGGGAAGATTGTGAAGAAGCGTACCGTCGTGCTGCGGGGCTTAAGCCGGACCTGCCACTGGCGTGGAAGGTGAGCGAAAGAGAGAGCTCATCGTTACCTCTTTTCTATCGAAATGTCGATACGCGAGCCACTAACGTATCGAGGGATGCACTGTGGTATCTGTCTATCTGTAACAGAACCTCGTGGACCTGTTTGAAATGCGCAAGCTGCCGCAGAAAAAGCTCGAGGCGCTCGAGAAGCTCGTGGCCGTTTTCCAAAAGTAAATGTGGTGCCACTAAGACTTGGGGTTGTGAGTTGCTATTGTCTAATGATGATGCAATGTGTTTTACTATAGGAACAAGAAAGTGAAGCCTTGCCAGAAGTGGATTGCAGACGTCGCTGCGACTGCGCTCGAGCTGCACATGTACCCAAAGGTAGGAAACGCATTTAGTGAGGGCTCGGTTGTGGATTGGTGATGATGATAAACAATTGCTGACACTGATGCGGATTTTGTATTTCACTCAGGCCTTTGACGTGTGGTACTCGCTGGTCGTGGCGCAAAGTGGCGACGCGCGCGAGATGTGCTTGGACATCACGCCAAACGACGAAGTGCCCTCCAAGATGACGATTTGGCTCGATCTCGTTGATTTGCTTCAGGTACATTACCACCACCAGAGTCTCTCCTGTCCCTTGGGAATTGTTATTTAATGCTAACCTGTGCGTCAATACCATTGTCCCTTACCCAGCGAGCAAACTTTAGCCTGTCCGACTGTGCAACCGAGTCCACGCAGGCGGAGATCGCCGCGCAATTCTTCCAGGCGGTGTCATCAAATGCAATCAACGCCTCTGTAAACGACGCCGTGGACGTGAGACTGGACGCCGCGGTGGCGTATTTCATGCGGGTGTCGCTTGATGAGCTAAAGGCCGTGAGCGCAACCAAGAGTCTCAAGAAGAAGCAGAGTGCACTGCGCCAACTGGACGCACAGGCGCTTTCGATTCTCTCGTGGCTGCCGACCGCAAAGATCCCGATTGAGTACGTGCTTCTGCGCTCCGAAGACCAAGACAGTCGTACGTATTATGTGGTGACCGTTCGTGTTGATGAGATCTGAGGTGTTGAGGTGAATATGCTAACATTGCTGTTATGTTGCTTTATGGTGCGATACTGTAGCGATGAAGCTGGAGATTGCGTCGCAACTCGCTCGTGACCTGGAATCCGTTCATCCCAAGAGCCCGATGATTCAGATCTTCCGAGGGCTTCGCTTCCTGGAAGCAAACGATACAGAGCAGGTGTGTACCCTAGCCTGTGAATGGAAAGATTCGCTTGGTACGGAGGCTAACTTGCCATGCTCACTCTGATGTGATCAGGGTCGCGAGAGTCTTCTCGATGCGCTCGCCTACTGCTCGTCCTCGTCGTTCTTCGAAAGTGCGCTATGCATTCGCGCGCAGGTTGAGCTCGCGGCGCTCGCGCTCTCCACGCGAGACGTCGAAGGCTGCCTTAGTCGTCTACAGCGAGCCAGGGGAGTGCTCGCAGAGAAAGCCCAGGTCTTTGGGTGCGCGTCACCAAACCCGCTCGTGTGAGTCTATCTGTCGACGGTGTAATGGCAGAGTTCGTCACAGTACTAACTAACTTTTGGTCTCAACTATTTACTCATTAGTTATTCGGAGGCAAAGGCTCAGCTGATGGAAGCCACTGCACGCGAGTACTCTGGAGATCACGAGAAAGCGCTGGTGGCGTACCAGTCGCTAATTAGCGATGAAGGTGATGTGCTGACGGCTTTCCAGGCGACAGTCCGACTCTCTGAGCTCCTGCTCTTGAAGGACAAGGTTACTGAGACGCGTGATGCGCTCGACTCGTTCGCTCCCAAGGTCGGCAGCTTGAGCGACGAGCACCAGGCAATCATCTCGTCCATTCGTGGCTGGGTACAGTTTAAACTCGATGCAGTCGAAGACGGAAGAGCGCTTCTTGAAGCCTCGATCCCAACGATGCCCTCGGCACTAGTGGAGAAGGCGACAGCGCTCAAGCGACTCGCGATCATCTACTGGCAACTCGATGGCGCGTTCCGCAGAGAGAAGGCATTCTGCTTTGGCCACTTGCTGCAGGCGGCCAAGCTGCTGCCGTCCGACAGCGAAATCTTTGGCTGGCTCGGCAAGTGGTACCAGGACATCGCGCAGGACGTGCCCCGTGCCGAGAAGTGCTTTCTAAAGGCACTTTCGCTCTCATTCGACAACGAGACAGCGGGTGTGGCGCTCAGCGATCTCTACGAGCAGCAGCACAAGCGCGCTATCAATGTGAAGCTCTGGGAAGACATGACCCAGGAACCAGTGTCGGCGCCCACGTGGGCGTTGCTGCGTCTGGCGCAGCACTTGGTGGAGAACGACGATGAAAAGGCTGTTGGAAAACTGCACCTGGTGCTGCGCAACGACCCGCTCAATGCGCGCTACTGGGTCACGCTGGGCCACGTGTACCGGCACTTTGGGAAGCTTGTGTCGGCGCAAAAGTCGTATTTAAAGGCGGTGGAACTGGGCGAGACGAGCTGGTGCGTCCTGTGTGAACTCGCGCGCATCGAAGGCGCCCTGCTGCTCTTTGACGAAGCCTTTGAGCACATTGAGCCCTTTGTTGGTGGTGACAATGGCTCAGCCTCACAGCCTGACCAGCAAGCCTTCGTCGTGCCGACACTGTACGCAGAGCTCCTGTTCAAGCAAGCCAAATACTTGTGTGCCGAGGGATTGTACGGCCGCGCAGCTGCGAATCTGAAGAAAGCGTCCGGCCTCATGCGCGCGCTCTCGTCTTCGTCGGTCGATGGACTCAAGCTCATTGGCGACATCCACTGCTTTGCGTTCTACCTAGCGCCAGGCGACTTTGACTCTTCTTTTAATGACAAATCCAGTGGCTGGATCGACTTCCTTACGAACGGGAGAAAGGCGTACGAAGGCATCGCTGTCATCGCTTCGTCTCCCGCGTCGAAGGACGATTTCCCACCCACGAGACTCGCTGAAGTGCTCTACGACGTTGGTCTGAGCTGCTGGTACGAGGCGCAGGCACTGTGCAATGCTTATGGGCTCGCTTTGTTTGGCTTTGAGCATCTCCAATCGCCTCAAGGGAAGAAATTGATCGCCAATATCGAGAAGCACGAGCCGACGGTTCTCGCCCGCGTCCAGAGCCTGAAGTTTAAGGCAAAGCAGTTCTTCTCGGATGCGGTGAACGCGAACCCGCAGCTCGCGCTTGGCTGGAATGGACTCGGCGTTGTTCACGACCACGTGCTGCTCAAGCAGTTTGCGTGGACCCGAGCGATCCAGGCGGAGAGCAGCAGCGAGTCGGCCTGGGCGAACCTCGGGATGCTCTATGTGCACCAGTCAGATACGAGTTCCACCATGGACTCGCTGGCACAGAAGGCGCTGATTCATCTGCAGAGCGTGAATGCGAACAACCCGTCGATGTGGAACGGCTACGGGATGCTCGCCCGACGCGAGACCTTGGACAGCGAGCAGCAGCAGAAGGCCATTGAAGCGTTCTGGTGCGCACTCGAGATGGGACTCGATCTGGACGCGCTGCAGGGCGTCACGACTGCGATTCTGCTGAACAATTGCGACAGGAAGGGCGACAACAGTGACGAGAAGCTGCTCTTCGCGATGCGCAAGGTCCTGGAGCGCGATCCGTTCAACGCGGGCGCTTGGAATGCGCTGGGCGTGTTGCAACAGCGTCTGGGGATCTACGAGGGCTCGCGTGGTTCATTTGGTCAAGCACAGACTCTGCTTTCTAAGACTCCATGGTACACGCATATAACGGACCGCCAAGCTGGAGTGGAGTGGAATGCCAACTTGGCTCAAGTCGCTGCTAAGGAACCTTCCGCTTTTGAAGATGCGATCAGCAGCGCCATCGTAGCAGCTCAAGCGCAGACTTCGAGTATCAGCTCTTCAAAGAACGTGGTGCTGCTCAGTGCTCTCAAGGCGCAGCAGCAGTTCCATCAGTCGAATGGACAGGCCTCGCTGCAGTTGATAACGGATCTCCTCATTCTCTCGGACCTCGCTGGTAGCGAACGAGATGCTGTGGCTGCGATCGGTCTGTCGATCGCTGGGCTTTTATCAGGTGCTTCTGGTGGTGACCAGCTCATTGTGGCTGCGAGCCACATCAGTGCGCTCTGCAGGGAGCAGTTGCTGGAGACGGTGGCCTCTGGAGTCGCTCCATCCAAGCTCCGTGTTGTGGAAATGCACGAGCGCGCGATTGGATCCGACTCGGACTGTGTGTCGGCTCTGGAAATCGCTGGTGTCGCAGCTGGGGATCGAGCTCCAAGCTCTGTGTGGTCTCGCGTGGCGTTTGCGTTGATCGACTTTCAACAAGTGAATGGCAACGATATCGTGGGGAACGACACACAGCTACTCACACGTGCCTGTGCAGCCGCGCGAAAGCACTGGCTTGCCAGCTGTGAGGAGACCGCAGACTCTGCGTACTTACAGGCACTCACCAGTCTGCTTCTCGCTCCGAATGCCAACTCGACTGCGGATGCCCAGAAGCTCGTGCGTATGCTGCCGTGGGAGCCGTACGCGTACTTTCTTGCGGGCACCTCGCTGCTCAAGAGCTACGCATTGACCTCCAGCTCATCATCTGACGACGTCCAGAAACTACAGAGCGTACTGGAGAAAGCAGTTCTCATCCTTGAAAATGGTCTTCGAATCGCCCAATTACCTCCGAGTCACGGATTTGAGCGCGCGCAGCTCCAGTGGCTGCTCAGCAACTGCTACGCACTCCTTGGCGATGCCAACCGAGCTTCTCAGCTTGCCAACGAAGCTCACGAGTGGATTGAGCGCACGAAATCCGAGTTCCCAGCACGCGAGTTGGAGTTTGAGCTGCTCGACGCGCGGCTGCAGGCGGTACTGAGTCCAGAAAAGAGCATCGCCACGTACCACAATGCACTCACGATGGTTGGCTCTTCGTCCACATCTTCATCCCAGCGCCTAGTGCCGATTCTCGCTGAGCTTGGCGCGGTCTACGAAGCCGCTGGCTACGACGACTGCGCGCTGCAGGTGTGGAAATCCATCGCCTCGCTCACAACAGCCGCGTCCTCATCGTCTGAGGCGTCAGCTGAGGCTTCTCCTACTGCTGAGCCACCATCGGGCGCGTTCTTCGCCAACCTGCGCCTCGCACTCATCCACGGCAAGAAGCAGAACGCCAAGACCGCCAAGAAGCAGATTAAGGCCGCGCTGGCACTGGCGCCACGTGCCGAGTCCAAGCAGGCGACCGTCGCGGCCTTTGTTGAGGGCGTGATCGCTAAGAGCTCCTAAACGAACACAAATAAAGCCATTCCAGTCTCGTGAAGGTGGGTAACGTGTGGTTGTGTCTGGTAATAAGTTGACTCTGTTCTCGTGATAGGTTACTCGATCCATTCGCTGCTGCTTTACACGGTCGCGTCGTGTGGTCCCAGCGCCTGTAGCAGCACGTACTCGTCGTTCGGTAGCAGCAGCAGCGTGTAGTGGTTGCTGCCGTTCATCAGATACCCGTGTTCACGACTGACCTGCTTCTGCTTTCCCTGCTTCCCGACTTGCTGGGTCCACGACACGAGCGCATCGGGAAAGCCCCAGACCATGACGGCCGCCCAGGGTACCTGGCCGCTCTTGACCGCACTCGCCGCTTTCTCGAACACGCTCTTGCAGAACTGGGGCGCAATGAGGCCGCGCCACCGCACACTCGATATTTCACTGTTTGGTTCGAGCTCAAAGAGGTCGGGGACGCCTGTGAAGGTCGACACGTACTCTTCCGGGGTCTGTTGCTTGAGCAGGTCAGTCAGGCGACAGGCCACGAGCCCGAACCAGTCGTAGGCTTGCTCTAGCGAGGCGAGAAGCTCGTCTCGCGTTCTATTGGCTGGTGGTGGTGCGTCAATTGATGACGATGACGAAGGCTTTGCTACGACGCCACTGTAGAACATTTCAAACTGCGGCACGAAGAGCTCCTGCACGTGAGTCCACTCGCCGTTCACTTCCACGCGCTTGCGCTCGAGCGAGTCGTCGTCGCCAAAGATGATCGTACGGGCAGCACCACGTTCGTTGTAGGCGCACAGCAAGATCTCCAGTGGCGCGAACTTGGTCTCGAGACAGTGCACCACGCGGTCGCGCACGCTCGAATCCCCCTCGTCATCCGACGCGAACGCCTTGGCCTTGAGGTCCAGCGACACGACGTACCGCTGGCTCTGGCGCGCGTACGTCGCAGCGCCTCGGCAGTCTGTGGGGACCGCCTTGCCGTATTTTTCGCCCACGAGCCCCAGTTGCTCGTACGTGGCCGCGTCTACGAGCAGCAGCAGCTCACCGGAGGGCAGCAGCATGGCCGAGTTGCTCGAGTCCAGCGGCACGTTCTTCGCGATCATGTACACTGAGCCCTGCAGCACGTACTCCTTGATGAAGCGCCTGGAGAGCAGCATGGCCAACGACGTCGTGATCTCGTAGAAGAAGCTCGTCTCCCATTTCAGCGACTGCGTGAGTGCCACGCCCGGCTTGCCCGGCACGCAGAGCTCGAGCTGCAGGTTGAGCGCGTGGCCCTCAAGAATCTCCACGTGGCGTGAGTTGTCGAGACGCAGCGACGAGTGCCACACGAGTGTGCGCTGTGGCGGGTACTGCGGTTTGTTGTGTAGGTTGTTGCCGGTGCTGCGGCGCAGGTCCTTGGCGCGCTTCTTGCCACCACTCACCATTATTGCTTGTAATCTGTTGCGATGGAATTGACGCTTTGAGTCTCGTGGCGTGACATTTGCTGTTTGCAATGTTTTTAAAATTCTCTTTGTTTTAATGTATAAAAAACAGCAAAATCGGACTATTTTGAGTCACTTGTCGCTTAACGATACAGATGTTCAATAATCATTTGTAGTGCTATTGCTTTCTGGTACAACCAAAGAGATTTTTGGCCATTTGTTTCATTGGCTATTGACCTCGAATGTGAGGCTCCAAAAACGAGGGAGAACCCTCCGAAAGGACCAAAAGTGACTCGAAAATCAAAAAGAGACGCGAAAATGAACAGTAACGGCGTCGCGGACACCGTCGAGATGGACCTGCAGCAGCAGCAGCCGCTCGGCCGCAACAACATGCACGTTGGCAGGAAACACCCTCGTCCAGCGGTGGTGGTTCCACCAACAACAACGGCTCCCAGCAGCTACCAGCAGCAACAGCTTGACACCCAGCAGCTCCAGATGCAGATGCTCTTGGCGCAGAACGGAATCCCGAGCGACGCAGCTGCCGCAGCCGCAGCGGCCATGTCGGCGCATTCGGTCGTTACAGGGAGCGCCAGTGCCATCATGCTGCGTGAACTGCAGGCGAAACTCGCGGGTCACGCAGACATCCACGAAGACGAGGGAGAAGAAGAAGAGGAGGAAGAGATGGAAGATGACGCGCTCGAGGCTGCGCAGACGAACGACACGCCGCTGACCGCAAGTGAGCTGCCGCCGTCAGCGCGTCGCATGCGACTGACGCTCGGACAGAAGCGGGAGGTCGTGGACCTGGCCGCCAGCAAGAAGTTCACGCACCGCGAGCTGGCGGAGAAGTTCAGCGTTGGCCGTACGACGATCACCAACATCTGCCGCCAGGAAGAGCTCATCCGCACCGAGACGGACTCGGCCGACGCGGCCAAGAAGAAGCGCAAGACCACCAAATGCACGTACGACCTGCGCGTGCTGGACGAGTGTCTGCACAAGTGGCGCATGGAGGCCAAGGTGAGCACTCCCGACATGAAGGTCACGGGCACCGTGCTCCAGCAGAAAGCCATAGAGCTTGCGCTCAAGATTCTGCAAGAGCCGTACGCTGACCTGTCGGACAAGGTGCGCCAGGCGCTGACCAAGTTCACGGCCTCGAACGGCTGGCTCGATGGGTACCGCACGCGCTTCGGCTCATTCAGCTCGAAAGTGCTCCAGGGCGACCAGAGCGTGATCAAGAACGTCGAGATCCAGACGCGGCTGCGCGAGCTGCACCACAGTCTGCGGCAGGTCGAGCTCCAGGATATCTGGACGGGCAGCGAGTTCGCCGTCTCGTACAAGCCAAACGTCATCAGCCAGAACCCGAACACGCCGTCGTCAGGCGCAAACGACTTGTCGGGCGACGGGCGGTACATTGTGTCGCTCTTTGTAAGTGCGGCCGGTGAGAAGTTTGACATGCAAGTGGTCGGCATAGACCGAAACCCGCAGCTGCTTGAGGGCATCAACGCGCAGCAGACGTACAACATCCAGTATGGTCACTCGAAGACGGGCCTGCAGGTCGCGCACACGATGGTGACGATGTTCAAGTCGCTCAATGCGCTCGCCAAGGCGCGCAAGCGCACGTTTCGCGTGGTGCTCGACAGCGCCGTGCCGCACGTGAAGGCCGCGATGATCCTGGACTCGCAGGGCGACCAGCGCACGTTCTTCCTCTACGACCACCTGCAAATCTACTTCTTGCCGCCCAACTTCAAGCCGCCGCGGTTCCACCCGTGTCACCTCGGCGTCATCCAGGCTTTCAAGGCGCGCTTCCGGTACGAGATGATTGAGACGCTTTTTGCGAATTACCGTCAGAGCGTGATGAACCAGGACCTCCACGGCTTCCACCCGGTGCGCCACATGCACACGCGCAACGTCTTCCACTGGTTCTACATCGCGCTCCACAGCCTCGACAAGCACATGATTCAAAACTGCTGGGTGCACAGCGGCCTACTGCCCACACAGGCGATCGCGACGCTCAACATGAAGGAGATTTTGTCGGCGACCTCGGGCAGCAACGGCGGGTTGTCGCTCCCACCAACCAACGCGACGGGGCTTCCGAATGTGGCGTCTATCTACCACGACCTGCAGGTGCTAATGGCCGAGGTAACGCAGCTGGCGCCCGACTTCCTGCACTGGATCGGTGTGGTGGACCCGCTGAACGCGCAGGCGTACGCTGAGATGGAGGGCAACGCGCCCGTGACGGACCCGGGCGTCGATGAGGTCCAAATCATCCGCAGTGTGCTACAGAAGCACGACTGCCTGTCCACGAAGAAGCTTGACGACGCCATCCGTGCTGCAGGCCACTTTGAATCGCTCGATGACGTCGCGGAGGAGCAGTGTCCGCGTCACGATCAAGTGCTGACGGCGATTGAGACCCTGAAGAAGTACTTGCGCCTGTCGAGAGACGCGATCCCGAACCGCGTGGACGCCGTCGTGCAGCTCAACAAGGTCAAGACCACGGTCGGGAACAATGTTGTCCACGATGTCTGAGTGTCGAACACAGTAGACAAACAATTTTTATGTCTATAACACTTGCTCAATATCTGTATGAAGCGAATGAACCGGTTAACCTTGTTGTTTTGTCACTTAAAGAAAGAGGATCGCAAAACTCTTGAACTCTGGACTACTTACATTGGCATGGCTTTGGGGAAACTCGAAGGCGGGGACGCAATCTCCATCAAGACGTCATTGCCCGGGTGTCCTGATAGCTGCAGATCTTCAAGCGGCAAGATGCGTCGTTCGGCAATGGCTCGTTCTTCAGCTTCGCGCTGCGTTTTTGAGTAGGATATTAAAGTTCGCAGCGCACTCATCAGCCAATCTCGATGGCTCATGCTCAGCGTCTCCAGATCAAGCGTTCGGTCGCTGAAGATGATGGAGAACGAGCGAGCTTCGAGAGAGGCACTGGTCGCATACTTGCGAAAGACTGCTGTTTGCCGGCCGTCGAACACCTGCAACGCCTGCGCTAGGTCGACGGGTTCGCTCAATCTGCCTCGCTTGTGTTGCCACTGAAGTGTGCCGCAGTGATTGCAGTGCAGCCTCGTTGGATGCGACCCACCTCGACGCCCGTACTTGGTCAGCGGGAAGAACATGTTGATCGCTTGCACGAGGTAGAAGCGGTGCTTGCCGCCAAACCGAAATGCTAGCTCCACAATCTTCCATCTCGCGCCTTCGATCGACTCCAGCTCTTCATCAGTGTAATGGAATGTCTTCTTCTTCCGTCGGAAGTTTAGCGTCTCAAGTAGTCGAGGGGCTAGTCGTCCAAAAGTCGATTTCTTTCGCTTCCGTTGAGCGTCTGGATTCCGTACCCCAGCTGAGGCAGTTGGCGTCGTTGATGTGGAGGCTGGCAAAGCCGTCGGTACTGACGGAGGTCGAATTGGCACAGGACACGAGTTTCCGCGTCGGCGGGCGGCAAACCCATGCTCCTGAGGCATTTCATGGCCTCTCTCGGCATCGTCTTTCAGGTCTATCACGAGTCGTCGAACACTAGCAGTGAGATGCAGCGGCATCCGAGCCTCAGGGAAGCAGCTCGGCACGTATGTCGGAATCACAGTTGTCTCGAGGATAACCGGCTTGAGATCCTCGAAGGTGGTTTCGCAGCCAGTTTCGTCATCTTGGTCTTCGTTGGAGTCATCGTCTTCGTTGGAGTCATCGTCACCATCTTGATTCGACTTGATCGACAAATCCGCATCCTCGATTGGCCCACTCATGCTCTGAATCCTGTGCATCAGCTTTCTCACGCTCACAGTGATGTTCGGCGCGTCGAAGTCCAACTCTTCATCGTCGTCGAGTGCCAGTGTCTGCTCGCGCGGTGTATAAATGCCTTCTTGACTCGACTGGAAATGCTCTTCGACGTCGCTGTCACCACTGCTGTCACCGCTCGTAGATGCCTTCTCTTCGAGAGTTTGCCTGCTGTCCTCTTTTTGCTCCAGCAGCGACTCCAGTTCGTTATTGTCCATCGTGTCTTCTGGCTCTGCTCCATCGAACGGATCGAATGCGAGATGCAAGTCTTCAAACCGCAGCGACATCAAACCTTGTCGCCCCACAGATTCTTCTTCACTCAGCTCTTCGACGTGGTACGCGCCCGCGCCAGATAAAACCAATGAAGCGCCGTCTTCTTTCCCTTTGTTCATCATGATCGCATGGTACAGTGGATCGATGAAGAACGTCGAGAACCGATGGTTGCCGGTCATGCTGTGTCGCTGCTGATTGTTGTTTGGGAAGTGGCTGCCTTTCCTGCCGCGTCCGGTGTACGCGGTGCTGCTGTTCTGCTCAATTGCGGCGGGCTTTTGCGCAGCATCGTGACTTCTGCTGTTGCTGCTGTTGTCCGACGGGTCCGTCGCATGGCTGCCACGACGCAGGATCTTGCTAAGCAGGTCGGCGCTCGACGACCGCTCGTTTTCTCGCTGCTGGTGGTGGATGCGCATGGCGGCTGTGCACTTGTGCTGCTACTGGTGGTGCGATGCGATGCAGAGCGCGCTTGGACGAGGAGTGCCTCTCGAGACTGCACGACGTGGGCAGACTTCCTTGTGCGGGTGTTTCCGCGTCCGTTTCTTGTTTGCGGAATGGATGCTAAAAATGCACACGGACGACAGATGCTGACTTCAACCCTCGCGAAAAAATCCCGCCTATTCCGCACTCTCCGCTCTCACCGTATACGAAAGGGAATAGATTTATACGGTAATTAAAGCTATGATATACATATTCTGGTGATGCGAAGTGTATGTCTATATAAACTGATACAGGCTCTGATAATTGGAAAGTTTCCTTTTTTGTTTTGAAAAAGCTCAGAAAAGGCAGTAGTGGCCATGCTTGCCTTTCATCTGGCACGAGAGCAGAGAAAGATCAAGCCATGTGGTCAAACAAACGCGAGTGAATCCATGGCAAAGACCGCTTTCGCGCCAGCGCGCTACTGACGACCAAGGTACAGCTCCAAGCCGCTGCTGCCGCCCACATGCTGACGTGATCGAGATCGAGCCTCGCGTGTCCCGTCCGTCTGCCCATCACCGCACGCATCCGTTCGCGGGCAATAGCCAAATGGAGCCAGATTTTGAAACTTGTGGCCAAATGGAGCCACATGTGCATGTTTTATGCACACTGTCGGATCTAACACAACTATACGGGTATACGTCGACCTTCAAAAGTATACAGTGTATACATAGTACCATAGCAAAGCCTACTAAGTATGAAATTTATGCATCGCTCATCTGTGTTAGTTACGGTACAAGCCTTTGAGAGGTGCTTGCATTCTGGGAGAACCTCTCAGTGACCCCATTACATTAATGTACTATATAAGGTCGTAGTCCCTGCTGCTGTTCAACTGCGTACTCTGAGAGGTCCTATCAGTGAGAACATCACAGTACTCAACTAAATGAGAGGTCATGGTACCTCCTACTGTTCAACTGTGTACTCTGTTAGAGGTCCTGCGTACTCTAAGAGGTCCTATTAGTGAGTACGCCACAGTAATCTACTAAATGAAAGGTCGTGGTACCTCCTGCTGTTCAGCTCTGTCAGAGGTCCCCCCCAGTATCCCAGTATATGCCACAGTATTCAACTATGTGAGAGGTCATAGAACCTGGTGGGGTCTTAGGTCCACTCACAGGAACTGCTTTTCAACTGTGTACTATGTCCGAGTCCCTGTTTACTCAGAGAGGTACTTTCAGTGAGTACACCACAATAATTTAATATACGAGAGGTCATAGTACCTGATGGGATCCTAGGTCCATTCTGACAGCCAGTTGTTCAACTGTACTCTCTCAGAGGCCATGTGATCTCTAGGGGGACCTCTCAGTGAGCACCCCACATAAACCTACTGTATGAGAGGTCGTAGTACTTGGTGGAACTCGGGTCCACTCAGACCTCCAGTCATTAAACTGTGTACTCTCTCGGAGGCCATGTCTACTCTGTGAGGCCCTCCTAGTGAACACATGCTGAGTGCACACAAACGAAACACATTGGTTGGATGTAGCACGTAGCCACGCACATGGTATAGAGACTCATAATGCAATAAGGTTGTCTGTTATATTATAAAACATGATACACAATGAATTCATACATTGCCGGAGCCTGAATCTTGGAGAATTTTGCGCTTCCACGACTTGCATGTCCGTTTGTTGTGGTCGGGTTGCCTGTAGAAGCCGCACAGACTTTTTGAGTCACTGGCCGGGACGTTCTCGCCGCGGCTTGGGATTCTTGTGGACTTTGCCGCTTCTTTTCTTGAGGTGGGCTGTAACAGTAGCATCTGGCACTACATTATCTGCGAGTGGGATTTTTCCGCCGTCGAGGTCTGCGAATGTTGCAGCCAACGTAGCGACGTGGTAACAGCCATTGAAGAAAGCGTTGATATCCCATGCCGTCCCTTCTCGCTAAAAATGTGTCACTGCAGCTAGGATATGCCGGCACGGCATCCCGAATTGTTGCGGATCCATACATGAGCATTCATTGTTCTCGAGATAAACGCGTCGATTGCGTTTGGTTGACGCGCTAGCGTTTATGACGTACGCAACTCCCGACCTGATGTGGCTCGGTTTCACGAAATACTTCAGTGCTGCGTCAGCTTCAACACGATTTCCTTTAATTGCACCAGATAGTAATATCTTCACTGATACTGGGGGGGGGGGGG
>JAASFY010000288.1:0-27851 GCA_023334035.1 Globisporangium okanoganense
AATCGTGTCATCTTTTGGAATACATTTATTTTGAAATTGACCAATGAGGATCGGTTTTGCTGATGCGGAAAGCCGCAGCACCCCCGATTTTTTGTATGGGAATTCTCAATTTTGGTGCTGCATTTATCCGCATTTTGCGGTATTGAAAACTAGGATCTGGCAATTCATGGCGCCTGTATAAATCCCATACATAAGTGCAATTTGCTGTGTACTGGTTTAGTTATATATGGCATTTCTATTACCGGTACCGGCGACTTTATGTAGTGTTCCACTGTTGCAATAGAAAATGTATCTGATCTTTCCATTGTTTTTGGTAATTTCAAAAAATATTTATGGCGCGGACGCCAGATTTAAAGCGGCCTGCCTATGGGCCATGAATAGTAAATAAACTTATTCGGGAATAATATTATTACACAAATAACCATACCCAAGACCACCGAGTTGGCTGAAATGCCAACACGTCAGTTGACAATCTGGACCTCAAAGACAAGAACAAGACAAGAAGACAAGGACGATGCTGCAGTGGCTCCTGAGCGTGACTGAGGGCAACGCGCTGTACGTGGGCGCGGGCGTGGCCGTGGCCGTGATCCTCGTGGTCAAGTACCTGAACGCGTCGGCGGACGCGGCGAATGCGCGCGCGTACGAGGCCGCGAAGACGCGCCAGGCGAAAGCCAAGGAAGCGGCCGACCAAAAGGCCGCTATCAAGCGCCGCAACTTCACGCTCGAGGAGCTCAAGGCGTTCAACGGCGAGCACGGGCAGCCGATCTACATCAGCGTGCTCGACGAGGTGTACGACGTGAGCGCCAAGCGCGACTTCTACGGCCCAGGCGAGGGTTACCACCTCTTCGCTGGCCGCGACGCGTCGCGCGCGCTCGCGAAAATGTCGTTCGAGCAAGTCGACCTCGACAGCGAAGAGCTCTCGGACCTGGGCTTCATGGACCAGGAGACGCTCCAGGACTGGGTCACCAAGTTCTCCGTCTACAATGGGTACCCGAACGTCGGCCGCGTCGTGCGCAGCAAGGACCTGACGCTCGCGCAGCTGCGCCCGTATAACGGCGTAGACAACCAGCGCAAGACGGTCTACGTCGGGCTCAATGGCAACATCTACGACGTGACGCTCGACGGCTGGAGCCACTACGGGCCCGAGGGCGGCTACAAGCAGTTCGCCGGCAGGGACGCCTCGCGCGCGCTCGCGTGCATGTCGTTCTTGGACGAATACCTGGACAACCCGACGTTGGCCGAGCTCACGGACGCGCAGAAGACGACGCTCGCCAACTGGGAGACCAAGTTTGTCGAGAAGTACCCCGTCGTGGGCAAGATCGTTGCGGCCTAAGCGAGAGATACTGTATGCGAGAGAGAGAGAGAGAAGGGACGATAGCTGGCCTGCGTCTTGGGTATTTTGGATCGTAAGTTTGCTCAATGGAAAAGCGTTTTTTTAATGGCGAAGGTGTTCACATGTAGAGAGAGAGCACCATGTGTGAGTGAGTGACCGACCCATGATGGCGCTTTCTGGACTCTTCAAACGGGCCATTTTAATATCACGTCGATCGATTTTGAGAGGGTACGAATCAGCTTTTGATACTTTTGATATTTTAGTATCACCCTCGTTGAAAAATCGATACAGTAGCGCTTGCAACGACGAATGGCTGAGCGTGACACCACTTTACCAGACGCCGCCACCAGCACCAGCAGTCCTACCAATGAAGCCCTCACTATGACGACGACCTCTATACTAGAACCGCCTGCTGCGCTGACGCGCAACGAGCGCAAGCGCCGGTTCCACGAAGAGCAAGCCGCGCGCCTAACCACCGCCACCAATGGGCCATCAACAGCCCTAACAGCCAAGAAGAAGCCGCATCCGCTGCGCATGCCCGCGAGCGCGTTTCTGCCCGTCACAGAAGAGCGTGTGCAGCGCAAGTGCGTGGTCGCGTACGACGGCTCGCGCTTCCAGGGCTTCCAGGCGCAGGAGCAACGCGAGGCCATGCGCACGGTACAGGAGACGATCGAAGATGCGCTGCTACGTACGACTGGCGAGACGATCCGCATCAGGGCGGCCTCGCGCACGGACGCTGGCGTGCACGCGCGTGGCCAGGTGATCGCGTTTATCAGCAAATGCGCTTCAGAAGACCGTGTTTTCCGGGACGCGCTCAACAATCGGCTGCCGGACGACGTGCTCTGCCGCAGCATGACCCGTATAACCGATGGTGAAGAGCCCACGTTTGACCCGCGCGCGCACTCGAAGCGCAAGATTTATAAGTACACGATCGTGAACGGCGGTCTGCGGCCCATGTTTGAGCGCGAGCGGGTCTGGTTTGTCAAGAAGCCGCTGGACGTGGCCAAGATGAGAGAGGCGAGCGCGTTCTTCCTGACGCCACCGGTGGCCAAGGACTTCTCGTCGTTTACGCCACAGAAGGCGCTAGCGGACCATGACGGCGGTAGTGGCAGCGTGTGCAAGATCACGTCTATTGAGATTGGTATTAAGCCTGTGGACGAGGACCAGCTTCTTGATACCAATGCTGATACTGATACCAATCTCCAGATTCAGGACACTGGCCGGAAAATCGAGATCGTGTTCCAGGGCGACCGGTTCCTCTATAAGATGGTACGCAATCTCGTGGGCACGCTCGTGGACGTAGGACTCGGCCGCATCGCCCCAGAGAGCATCCCGCTAGTCCTAGAAGCTAAGAGTCGCGCAAAGGCTGGACAGGGCGCGCCGCCGCAGGGCCTCACGCTGGTTCACATTGAGTACGACACCTGAGCAAGCACTTCAAGCGACAAGGTGTCCTAAATTTAGAGAAGCGCAACCTACTTATACATCTGTGTTATCCTAAACCTGGTGTCCTAGTTGTTTTTCGTTGTTGACAGGATATGGTGTCGATCAAAAGTCGTACCACTTCTTGTTGGCGTTCTTCTCGTTGAAGGCCCTCATAGTATGGTAGAAATCCTCCGATGTCTGCTTCATCTGCTCCGTCTTGAGCGCCAGGTCGCCCAATTTCTCGCCGCGCTCGTTCAGGTGCTGCCACATAACAAGCACCACCCACCACCATTGTAAATCCCACGTCCTAAAATTAAAACAATGTCAACCTAGGACAAACTCAACAAATACATCATACCTGAGTGGCCTGCATGAGCGCGTCCTTGGTATCACCGAGCCCCTTGCCGACTTTCTTCGATCCATCGTCATCAGCAGTCTTCCCAGCTGCAGCACTAGAGGCCTTGGCCTGGGCTGCCCTGTCGCCCAGAAGCTGCTCGCGCTCGCTCTCCTCCCTGTTGAACTGGAAGACCTTGTTCAGGTCCACGTCGCCTTTCAAGCCCGTCACGAGCTTCTTAAACATCTTGTCCGCGAGGCTCTTCTTCTTCGGTGGACTCGCGCCAGTCACCAGCTGATGTTGTTTTTCCTTCTCCTTCTCAGAAATAAACTCACGCTCCTGCAGATGAAGTCGCGTCTTGATGCACTTGCGCTCGAGCAGCGCGTTCTCAATCGCCGTCTGCTCGGCAAAGAACGAGAACCGCTCGACCTCGCCAAAGGAATTCGCTACGACCAGTTCCCCACTGTACGAGACCTCGCAGCGGATACTGTCGAACGAATTGCCCAGCGAGAAGCACTCCTTCTCCCAGATCACCTCCAGAGATAGCAGCGAGAGCACGTACAGGTGGTTGCTCTGGTCAATGGCCACCAGACAGTTCTCCACGCGCTCAGCGACTGGGACGCGGATCACGGAGGTTGTCACCACAGCCGCGCGGAGCTCAACGCTCGCGAGTGGCTGTGCGAGCATCTCACGAAGTCCCGAGGCCATTTCCGAGGCCTTGGGGATCACCGCCTGCAGCAAGTGGATCGCCTTCCCACATGTGCACACGAGGAACCGCGGCCGCTCGACGTCCGTGTGGTTTGCGCCGTCGCCCAGGAGGTCGTTAAACACGCCAATGTCCTTGCTCACGTCCTCTGGTAACGGTGCGTTCGTGTAGTTGAACCCCTCGGCGAACACGATCACCTTCTCCCGGTCGCGCAGCTTCTCCAGCACGCCACAGATCACGTGGCGCCCGTAGGACGTGAGGTCCAGGCCGTTGATCGACATGATGACGTGGCCCGCGTGGACGCCCCTTGATTCAATCATGAATGCGGTCGGGCTCTCAAGCACAAAGCCTTTGACCACAGCGTGCTGCTCAATGTCTGTAAATAAATGGAGCCCCAGCGACGAGCCAGCTGCGACCGTGACTTCAATGACGTTGGAACGAGCCCCGGTCTTGGTTGAAGCGCTCGTGATCGTCGCGTTCGCCAGGCGCTCCTCGTTCTGCACGAGTACCACGTCGCCACTGCTGGCCATCGACTGCTCGTTGATCACGCCCAGGACAATGCGCTTCGTGTACTCGAGCTCCGTGCTGGGCGAGCGCACGTGGCGGGCCGTTGCACTCATTCCATCGCCATCACGTTCGCTATTATCACCACTGGCTGTCTCAGGTGCACAAGTATTGGCCTCTCCAGGGCTCTCACTGATTCCCACTGGTACTGAAGCCATTACCTCGGTCACCACATCCTCAGGACTCGCGATGCCGTCGCCCTGCTCGACCCAGACGCGGCCTGGGATGTTGATGCGCTTCCCATCGGCGTCCACCATGATGATCGACGACAGCGATGACGCCTTCCGCCGGTCCACGAGCGACTCAGCCACTTTCGTACCTGTCTGGACGTGGAACATCTCAAGTTTCCCGTTCCCGCGGCCGACAAAGAGCACGGGGATCACCTCGCGATGCTGTGTGACGAACGATCCATCGATGCCAGCGCCACCACCAGCTCCCGTGCTGCTTAGAGAGAGGCGACGGAGCCTGGTCGGCGATCCCTTGGACAGTTTGCTACTGATACCACCACCACTGCCAAAGCTGGAGCTC
This sequence comes from Globisporangium okanoganense, assembly GCA_023334035.1. Taxonomy (NCBI): domain Eukaryota; phylum Oomycota; class Peronosporomycetes; order Pythiales; family Pythiaceae; genus Globisporangium; species Globisporangium okanoganense. Next base: position 4,888 of record JAASFY010000288.1, read on the forward strand.
ATGGGCGCTGGGATGTCGGTCGCCTGGACGAGTTCGCTCATGAGCAGCGACTCGACAGAGACCGGGTCCTCATCGACCGCAGTGGAAGTCGAGAGTTCAAAGATCAGCAGCTTGTACGACTGGGATGCGATCTGCGTGAGCGACACGACGCCGCCGGCATCCGAGGCCGCAAAGTACCCGTAGGCCGTCGACAAACTCAGGCTCTGGATCGCCTGGTTGTGGATGTGCAGCGTGAAGAGCGTCTTGAAGCCCGTCACATCTTTGAGGCTCGCTCCGGCGAGTTGTGAGGCGTCACTCGAGCCTATATCCGCAGGTTTTTCTTCTTCAGTATCGTCATTGGTGCCAGTATCAGTAGCGGCTTCTGTGCCGGTGGTACCAGCGCCTGGTATCACGTTCTCTGACACTGATGAAAAATGTGACTCGAGTAGAGACGACGGCCTTCGCTGCTTCCACTGGCCAAACTCCAGCACGGCGATCTCTCCAGTCGAAAACCCCACCACAAGCACACGGGCATCATGACAAAACGACAGACACGAGATGGCTTTCGTCGTGGGGATCGGCGCCATCTGCAATGGCACGTCGATCACGTGGAGCAGGTGCAACGTGCCCTTGCTCGCTCTTTCCGCTGGCGCAATGAGCTCCCAGAACAGCACAAAGCCGTTCGCGTGGCCCGTGAGCAGCAGCGTACCGTTCTGGCAGATCGTTTGCATCTCGTCCTTGAACGCGCTGCTACTGCCTGTGAGGAACCTGCTGAGCAGCGGCTCGACGACGCTGCCGCCGTTGAGCGGCCATTCAAAGTCCTCGCTCGCGAGCAACTGGAAGAGTGGGTCGTGCTTCTCCTGCTCCCAGGTCGTATACAGATCGTCCTGAAGCGCGCCGTCCGAGTGCAGCAGGCTTACGATGGCGAATGTGCTCAGCGAACTGAACTGCAGCAGTGGGGGTATCGCACACGCGCGCGGCAATTGGTCGAGACACCACTCCCAGTCCTCCTTGTCGTTCTCCTTAAAGCGCACAAAGCACGGCAGCGGCTGTACGCTCACACTGGGCAGACAGCCGTCCAGTGGGTTGCCCGATAGCAATATCACCGACAATGGCGCGATCTTCGCACAATAGTCCACTTGATCGCAGGCCACGGCAAAGTTCGCGATCTCAGCGTTGTTCACAGTCGGGATCGTCGCGACGCGCCACGTGAGGTGCTCGGCCTTGGCGAATTCCGAGAGCGTGTCCTCGGAAGCCACGTCCCTGGGCGGGTATACAAGTGTCAGGGCGTTATGAGCTGAGCCACAACCGCCAGAATAGAGGATTGCGCCGGCCACGTGTGCATTCTTGGACGTCGGCGGCGCGCAGACCCACTGCAGCTGGCGGATTGCGGACGATGATACCAAAGTATCAGAAGTATCAGGATCAACAGTGTCGCTGGTTGGTACTGGTTCTGATACCAATACTGAATGGTAGTGGCCCTGGCTTTTGTCGGCTCGGAAGACCGCAAAGCCACCAAATTTGTACCCGGCGGCGAAGCGCTTGCCACTCGAGTGCCACGAGATCGTCTGCGGCGAATTGCACTCGACCGTATCTTGAGTATCAAGGCTGGTATTAGTACCAAAACTGCTGCTGATACTAGTACCAGAGCTGGTACTCGTCCGTGTAAGCGGAGCTGCTTTCTTCTTGGCGAATGTGAACTCGCGAACTACCTTGCGCTTGGCGAAATCCCATAGAAACACTGCGTTCGCCGCCTCGTAGGCGATCAGCAGCTGGTTCGCGTCGCGTGGGTTCGCTGCCAACGCACTGGGGAACTGCGTGTGCTTAGTCTCTTCAGTGCTCGTCACACCTACGTCTTTTGGAGAGATCGTGTACGTGCTTACACGACCCGTGTCTTCGTGGACGACCTATTTGGTATCAAAAATATTGGTATCAGCGATTGGTATCAACATGTTAGCATCTGATAGCGTAGGTAACACGTACGTGGACGTCGCCATCGTCGGTCGCCACGTAAAAATACGGGAAGCTCTGGTACAAAGCAGTCTCGATGCACGTGATGGAGCTCGTCGTCCAGCTACACAACCATAATATAGGTACACACACAGCCACTCAATTAGATACAAATACAATACGTCAGCAGCTCTATATCAAAGCTCGTACCTGCCACGCAGCTCGGCGTGCACGCATCCGGGTTCAGCGAGATGCAATACACGAATCGAGCTGTCTGAATACGTCACCACGAGTCGCTGGCGCGCCGTGAACTTTAAAAACGCGACGCCGAGCGGGAGATTCGTGTGCATTGCGAGCGGCGGCGCGATGTCCAGCAGCATTTCGAGCTCGTCCTTGCCGTAGACCTTGACGGCGCCGCTGGACGTGCCCACGGCCAGTAGGCCCTGCAGCCCGCAGAACGCGATGACTTTCGCATTGCTGAGCGCACCGTGGTGGCCGACGGCCGCGAGCGCAAACTGCTCGGGTGAGAGCGCGCTTGGCCGCGAGAAGAGCTTGGCGAGAGCCTTGTCGGCCGCACTGGCCGCCTGGCTCGACTTGCTGTTGCCCATGAGGGTGTCCTCTGTGTGTGCTGGTGGCTGACTGACTGCGTGTGGTGCGTAGAGGTGATAGCTTGAATGACGCGCGAAGGGGACGAATGCGCACGAGCTGGTCGTTTCCTCTTTCTTTCTTTGATTTGATGTATGCGTCACGCTGGTGCGAACTGCTAATGATATCAACATACCCGGAATATAATATCAACATTCGAGTATAGGTACATCTATAATGATCTCTATGTCGTGATTTGAATTTATTAAGAAGGGTTCCTGATAAAAATGGACGGCGAGATCTTTTCTTGTGGCCCACAACTTGCATTTGCAAGATAACGAGTTGTTGTGGCTACGCGTTCGCGCACATGCCATCACCATTCCGAGCATTGATGCCCACATATGTGTGGGTATTATTTTTGCTGTATCAATATATTCATATATGGCTAAGATAAAGGCAAGCGCTATTGGTAAAATATCCCGCTCCCATCGGGATGCCCCGGGTTCGATTCCCGGATAGCGCATTTTTTCTCCAAGTTTAGCCACTCAGCTAGAGCACCAAATGACTGGCTGAGCGGTAATGCCAATAATGAGAGAGAGTTGCTAAGCGCTGGGAATCTCAGATGCTGTCCCGCTTGCAGGAGTTGGTGCCAAAGAAACAAACTTGCGAGACCTCAAACCAAACTTTCTCAAATTATTTTTAAATAATAATCTGCAGGTTTGCCATTAAAGGCGCCGACGATGCAATCTGATCTGACTCTGCTATTATTGAGTGTGGCGGGCAGTTCAGGCGAGTTTCTGTCGTTCTGGGGCGCGAGACGCTGGTCGTGACAGCTGACGACGCGCGTGCAGTATGCCTCCGACGTGCAGCACTACCGAGCTCAGCACTGATAAGCAATCCACGCACACAAATAGTCAAATAGTCAAATATCCGCTAAGCTTTACCAGCCATCCAAGGTTTAAATCCCCAGCACATTCACAAAACTGCTTGTTCGTACCTGATATCCGCGTCACTATGTCCTGGAAGTCGACGACAAAGTGCTTGGAGACCGCCAGCGCGAAGAAATTGTTGACGAAATGCAGCAAAATACACTCAAATAGCGACTGAGAGACTGAAAATCGCAGCGACAGGAAGACGCCCACGAGCCACGCAAAGGCCATTTGGTACATCACGTAGCTCAGCGAGTACTCGGAGCCCAGCTTCCTTAGATTCGCGAGGTGCACCCCAGCAAAGAGCACGTTTGCGATGAGCGCACTCGCTGTGTAGAGTGATGTTGGTACCAATGGCGAAGCTGTTGATACTGATACCAATCGCAGACGGTTCCAGATCACCAGGAACACGAGCCCGCGGAAGAAAAGCTCTTCCTTCAGTGGCGCGGGTACCAAAGTGTCAAGCAGCGCACTCGGAGAGGTACCAGCTGATATCAATACGTTCTCCCAGGAGAAGATCGCCTGTCGCTTGACTTCTGAATGGCTTGACACCAATCCAGAGCGCTCGAGCCACGAGATGCCTGATACCAGCAGCGCCTCCGCTGCGATGAACGCCACGATGACCCGAACGCTGACACTTGAGAGCTTGAAGAGGCCGAGCTTCTGGATGAGAACAGCTCGGTTGACTTGGAAGAACCAGCTCGTGAAGCTCAGCGTGCCCAAGATAAAGAGGCTGGTACTGATGATCCCATCCACCGCTGAAATATCAAGCCCAGTGCCATGCTGCAGTAGCAAGCGTACGAATGTACCAGCCACTGAGGAGCTCAGCAGCAGTAGGAACCCGACGCCGAGTGTCAACGCGATCTCCATACAGAGCACCACGACCACAATCGCACTATTGCCGGTATCTAATAGCACATACACACAAGAGGATCGGTAATATAGTCATGTTGGCTTTTCAAAGTGAGTATCTCAATTAAGTATCAAACGAAAGATACCTTTCTGTGGCGCTTGCTGCGCGCCGTGGGCGTCACTGGCAGCCGCAGCTGCGTGTGCGTGATCCTGCGAGTTGCTCTCTTGCATGGCAGCGAGCACGCGCATCAGGCCGTTGCTGCTGGGGCTGCCGAGCCAGTACCAGCGCGTCGGCTCACATCCGCTTCTGGCTTCGTTGTTGCTCATGTTTGTCAATTTCGCTTTTGCTTGTGTGAAAATACCAAAATGACCATTTCGAGCCGAGCCGGCTTTAACCAAAGGTAAAATAACGTTAAAAACGGTATGAGTCAGGACGGTTTTAACGCAGCCAAGGCCATCTATGAGAGTCCGTCGTAGGCTGCGAGTCCGTTCTCGTTGAGCAGGTCATCACGGCCACCACCCTTCTCTGGGTCGAGCAACCACGCGCCGAGGTCGAAGAAACTGTACGCCATCGCGTAGTGGCCTGCCGTGTTGCCGTTTTTCTAAACATCAAACAAAACATAAACCACACAAATCAGTCAATACATACCCCAACAGTGCACAACCTACCACGAAACATTCACAAAATACGCCAAACAAGGCACGCACATTCTGGTGGTTGGGATTCGCGCCCTTGGCGAGCAGGAGCTGTGCGACCTTGAGGTTGTTGTTCTGCGCTGCGAGCAGCAGCGGCGAGTTGCCGTTCTCGTCGCCCTTGTTGATGTGGAAGACGCTCTTTTCGAGCAAATCGTCGTAGACCGTGCCCACCCCGGGGTTGAACGGCTGCATGACCGTGAGTGAGTCAAAGCGCCGCTCTGATACTCCGGCCAGCGCCTCCTTGAGCTGTTTAAGCTTCCCGTGGCGCACGAGCGTGCAGAACTCCCCGAACGCGACCACGACCTTGAGGTTTGCACCAGCCACCGCACTCACGCTATTGGTATCAGCGTTGATACTAGTATCAGTGATATTGATATCAGCACTCGGGAAGCCTGATACTCTTGATGGTACCGAAGAAGCCTGGCTCGGAGCCATGGGGCTGTTTTGCTGCTGAGCCATTCTCTGTGGTGACGCCAGACCACCACCACCACTACCTGATAGAGCATCATGCCCACCGCTGATACCATAGAGCTTCTTCATCTTGGCGCACTCGGCTTCTCGGAGCTGCTCGACGCACGTGAGGATCTTCTTGCGGTGCAGCCGGTGCTCCATGCCGAGTGTGTTCTTGAGGTCGTCGTCGTTCAAGTGCAGCAGCAGCGCGCCATCAACCGCGGCGTCCAAGAACGCACGCTTGTACTGGCCCAGCGCGAGGGTATCGAGCCAGCGGCCGACGTCCGCGACGCTCCAGCCGGCGACCTGGATCGGCTGCTGACCTGGGAAGCTCCCCGGTGGGATCGCCGGTGTGAATCCCGAGCCTGAACCCCCAGGCCCTCCTCCATCCTGGAACCCGAATGGACTGCTGATACCAGAGCCAGAGCCATTATTAGTAGAGTACTCGGGCCACTGCTTGTTCGAAACCGCGGCCGCACTGTCGAGCGTCAGGTGGTGCGCGCCGATCTTGCGCATGGCGCGCACCATGTTCATGCTGCTGAAGTACGTCATGGACATAGACATGAAGCCGAACTTCATCATCGTCTCGGTCGACTCCATGAGCGAGTTGGCCTCTTCGCGCTGCTGCTGCGTGAACGCCGAGGCCGCGTTGGTACCAGCGGCCGATGGAGTCTGTAGCGAACCGTTCAACGTAGACCTAGGGCCTCCGCCTATAGGACTCTGTCCACTCCATGGACTACTTCCATAGTTGGGGTTGTTGATATGAGCAAAGCCTGGGGTATCGATACCACCACTGATGCTTGTATTCGAGGGCGACATGAGGTCGAGTGCGAGCTGATTGCACGTCTGCTGCTTGTGCTTGATCTTGGCGAGCTCCTGCTGCTGCTCCTCGAGCAGAATCACAAGCTTGCGCTCGAGGCTCTTGAGCTCCTCTTCCTTCGCGAGCCGCTCCTTGTCGAGTGCCTGGAGCTTCTCCTCGAGCACGCTGAGCTTCTCCTTGCGGAGTGCGATCTGCGCGAGCATCTGCGTAAACTCACGGTCGAGACGCATCTTCTGCTCGCGCAGCTGCCACTTGCCCTGTTCGTCCATGTTGCGCGCCATTGCCTCGGTCTCCACCTGGCTGAGCGCGTGCATCTCGGTCTCGAGCAGCCTGATCCCCTCGTCGAACTCGCAGATCTCGTTTACAAGCACCTCGGCCTGGATTTCGACGTCCTCTTTGGCCTTTGCGAGCAGTGCAACCTCGCTCTGAAGCTTTGTGCCGTAGATCTTGTACTCGAGCAGCATCTGCTTCCCAAACGTGATGCCCTGGGACTGCGTCTTCGAATACAAGAACTTGTCCTTTTCGTGTGCAAAGCGCTTGCGCCCAACGTGGCCGCGATACAGACGCTGGATCGTGACTGCGCTATTCCTCCTGAGCCGCTGGAGAAACATACGCCTCTTGGCCAGGTACTGGCGTACAATTCGCTGGATGGCGCCCGCCGCCGTGTGCATCCTATTGCGAATCCGGGTCACAAGGAGCCCGGCCAAGTAACCTCTCACAATCCGCTGGATATCGATGGCCGCGAGGTACTTGCGCACGCGGTCGCGGAACGAGTCGCGGCCCACTTTCCCACGCCAGTTGCGCTGCAGCAGCCGCACAGCCCAGTCCTCTTTCTTCATCCCATGGTACTTCTTTCGAGCGAGCTTGGCGCGCCAAAGTCGTTGTAAAGCGACTGCACAGCGGGCCTGTTTCATGCGGATGATGAGCGTACGAGCGTAAAAGGCCCGGAAGGCCCGCTGGATGACACGCGCTTGCCTCTCCATGCGCTGGAGGCGCTTCTGGTTGCGCTTCACGCGCCACTCCATATACTCCTTGAGCTCCGGCATGGTGGCGGCCTTGGTACCAGTGGTTGATACTTTGGTATCGGGGTAGATCTTGGAGCCCTCGCCGATCTTGTAGATGATGTTGGAGCTCAGGCGCTCGAAGGCCGGGGTCGTCGGGTCCCAGGACGTCATCGGGATGAGCTTGGACGGACTTGTTGATTGCTTGTTGGGCTTGATACTCTTGGTCGTTGCGTCGACTGAGGCTCGAGTGACAGACTTCTGCGCCTTGTCGAGTTGGAACTGGGTCCACTTGGCCTTCTTGGGCGACTGGATCTGGTTGCTACTGCTGGTGTTGAGATTGATATCAGTAGCTGCGCCTCGTGAGTTCGGTCTTGTAACCACGACCTGCTTGACGGTCGAGAGCACATTGTCAATGAACGAGTCCTCAAAGCTGCTACTGCTGGTACCAGTCGACATCTCCTTGATACCTCCACCTGATATTTTTGATACTTTTGATACCTTGGAAGTACCAGCAGGGATACTTTGCTGGACGCGAGTCTCGTCCTCGTCTCGATGAGCTTTATCCCGCGAAAAGCCGTGAGTATCAGTCGCCACTCGCTTATTTGGTACCAGGCCCTGAAGCTGAGAGCCTAAGCGTGGTGGTGGTACCACTGCCACGTCGTTGACCTCGTGGAAGCCCGTGACCAATTGTTCAATTAGCAGCAGCATGTCTGGCTTGCACTCCTGGAAGACCTCATGACCGCTGGGCAGCCACACGATGCAACTGCTCTGGCTATTCTTGCTGCCTCGCTTGCGCTGCTGCCTGAGCATTTTCCCAATCGAGTCCACAGCTTCGAGACCACAGAGTTCAAGCAGCTTCTGCGCCTGGGTACCAGCATTCACGAGCGCGTTCTGGGACGAGCACACATGAAGTACCGGCAGTCTCAGTCTGATACCAATCTCACCACTGGTGCTGGTACCAATGCTCTCAGCATGGGCCAGTGCGCCCTGACAGAGTGCTCTTCGGCCATCGAGCGTGATCGGGTTCATCACGGCCGTGTACAGATTCAGAGCCAAAGGTGTCGAGACCCGAGCCAGATACGCCGGCGAGAAGAGGAACCGCGTGTGGAAGTAGACTGGCAGATCTGGGCGGGACTCGGGCGTGCACGTGAACACCTTGAGGCAGTCGTGGAGGAACTGCGCGAGCTGCACGTCCACAAACGCAAAGGCATTCACGAGCAGCAGCGCTCGGGTGTTGACGTCCAGAGGTGGAGAATTGGCACAGAACCGCGTGGCGATGTTGCCGCCATTGCCGATGCCCATGAGGTAGTACGGTGCATCTCGCCAGAGCTTGAGCCCCTGGGTTCCTAGATGTTGCAGTAAAGCGTGGAAGCACTGGACGTGGTAGACATTGTTGAGCAAAGTCCCAGGTCGCCACGTTGTGTAGGCCTGGCCTGGGTAGTTCCACACCAGCACCTGGATCGCGCCGTGGTACCGTGCGATGATCGGGTTTAAGAGGATCTGCAGCCGTTCCCAGGTATCAAAAAGGTCGTGGATGACTACCAGGTTGAAGAACGTATTGGAAACATGCTGCGGCTGGAGGGTTGGATTGCCCATCACGCAGTACGGGATGGCCGTCTCCGCGTCCATCTGGAACGTCCCAGCCACGTAGTCTTCACGTGCATCCATGTGGGCAATCCCGGGAAACGGCAGTGAGCTTGAGGCTTCGAGGCGTCTTCGTCGGCGGCGCTTGCGCTCCTGCTGGTCGAGTTTTGCCTGCGCCAGGGCTTCGGTGGCATTCGTGACAGCATTCACGGCCGAGCCTGAGTCTGCTGATGCTGATGGTACCAGGGCCTTGGCGAGCGCAGCCTGGACCGTGTGCTGCAAGGAGTCCTGATGGATGGGCTTGCTCACGCAGCCATCCATGCCGGCGTCTCGGTACAGCTCGAGGTCCTCACGAGACGTTCTGTTGGTGACGCAAATCACGGTCGTGCGCTTCACAGCACCAGCTGAGGCTTTGGCTTTGTGAGAAGGTGCTGATATGCTCTTTTGCAGCTCGAACTGGCGCAGCAGCTTGGTGAACTCGACGCCGCTGAGTGTTGCATCATTGCCTTTGGTATCAAAGTCGCGCTCGCAGAGGATGAGGTCGTAGGCAAATGTCTTGGCGACCTGGAGCGCCTCCTGTGGGCCCACGATGCTCTCAATGTCCAGCGACAGCGATGCAATCGCACTTAAGGCTTGATGTAACACCTCGAGCGCGTTCGGGTCCGAGTCCACGAGCAGCACAGTGGACACGACTGAGCCATTCGGGGTTTTGGGTCGGGTCTTGTGTGCTGTGTTACCAGTGTTGATACCAATCGTGCTGTTGGTACCAAAACTGGACTTGAAGAGCTGGCCCTCGAGTAGTACTGGCTCGCTGATCTGCCTGTTCTCGCCGCGCAGGTACTTGTCAAGACCTTTGAAGCTCTCGCTGCCTCGCAGCAGCTGCTTGTTGATCGAGTCGTCTGGTACCTTGAACAGACTCGTCTTGATACTTTTGTCATGTTTGATACCAATTTGTGATACCAAAGACGACGTTGGTAGCACCGGCATGCTGATAGAATGCCTCGATCCGCCACTAAATGAGGGTTGCAAAGCTCCGTTGGTATCACCTGAGGGCTCTTTGCGACCGAACGGGAGGCTTTTGGGCGACAGCAGCACTGGCAGCGTGTCGCTATCCTGTCGTTGACCACTGGAGCTCGTGGTACCAGGAGAAATTGGCAGCTTGGCGAGGTCCAGGTCATCGATACCAGCTTGATACTCTTCCGGAAGGCTCGTTATCTTCTGGGGACTTGAGTCGGTCTTCTTGGCCTTGGACTTGCGCAGATAGAGCTTCTCTTTGTCCTCAAGCTCGCTCGTAACGTGCTTTTCCCACTCGTCACGCAGCACCTGCTGAGATTTCTCGGTTCGTTGCTTGCGTTTGAGCTTAAGCTCCACGTTGGTCTCAGCTGACGAGCCTGCAGCATTCTGCAGCTTGCGCGCAAGATCCAAGAGCGTGTAGATCGCGTAGCAGTCGCTGCAGACGCGCACCTGGCGGTAGTAGTTGGCCACGCTTTCGCCCATGTCGCCGTACATGCGGAGTCTGGAATTCTCGCGGAACTCCTGCGACGCCGTACTGTCGAGCAGACTCGAGCGCCGCACCGCCTTCTTCTTGGTACCAGTTCTGGTACCAGCGTCGATACTGATACTTTGGTCAGTAGCAACTCGACCCTGAGCCTTGAGCGACGCGGTCAGGTGCTCGCGGTTCACCTTGGCGAGCGCGATCGATCGGTACGTGATCACGTGGAGGTCGTCGTCGTTGGTACCAGAGCTTGATACTTTTGATACTTTCAACGAGCTCTTCACGCTGATACCGATGCCACTGCTGGTACTGCGCGCTGCGATGTGGATCGACTGGAGCAAACTGCTCAGGTTCTCGTCACCCAGCGTCGCCAATTCATCCTGCGAGAAGAGCATCTGGACGGCCGTGGACGCTGGTAGCAGCGCTTTGGTACCACTAAGGTACTTGCTGGCGTACTTGGTACCAAAGCTGCTGCTGATACTGATACTCTCCTTCATGGCAGCGCCAGGCTTTCCCGCATGCTCCTCGCTGAGCGCAAAGCCGCAGAAGTCGCCACAGCACTTGAACGGTGTCGGGAACGAAGAGCTGCCACCAGAGCCTTTGCCTGAAGAGGACGATAATGAGCTCACGGTGCTGCTCTTGCGCTTGCCAGGCTTCGCGACGGTCGCCTGGGGGCTCTCTGCCACTTCGACGGCGAGTGTGATACTTGCCGCATTGGTACCAACAGCTTCTGATACTTGGCAACGAGTTGAGGTTGATACTGAGCTGTTGGTGCTGGAGCTGCTGGCGTCTGGTACAGCAACTGGAGACTCGATGGAGATCGAGAGACCCTCGCCGTCCTCCTCATTGTCACTCGAGTCCATTCTCGTGACCTGGTCTTCGGTATCAAATACCAAGGCACCAAGCGTAGCTCTTCGTACGACCCTGGGATCTCTGCCAATCAGTCAATCACCTGCGCTCATGAGCTCCTCATCTTGTGCTCACGAGTCAAGAGCGAAGCGAATTGGCAGTGGGCCTGAGCAGGAATAGCTGAGCAACAGCGAAAGTGGTTTCACGAATATAAAGAGAGAGCCTGAGGTCGGTTCATATTTATCAATCAATCTCACCTCAGTCCCCATATCAACACTGGGGCTTTATAGAGTGCCAACCAGCCAGCCAGCCGTAGGCTACAGATAAGCAAGTCTAGATGATGCTGCTCGCGTGTGCGCGCGAGACCTGCTTGGCGCGGCGGCGCTTGACAATCCCGAACGCGAGCAGGACGAGTCCCACGATCGGTCCAACGATGAGCATGGGCAGCATGGCGCTCAGCAGCTTGCGGATCACGCGGTAGCTGTCGATCTGCTTGGAGCCAACCGTCGCGCTCTCATCGGCCCAGTACACGGGCACAATCACCTCGGGCTTCATCGCGGGCCAGAGCACGTCGGTCATGGCGATCGTCGGGTTCAGACTCGACTTGGAGAGCGCGTAGGACGCCATGAGACGCTTGCGCGCGCGCATGGTCTTGCCCGTGCCGGCCTCAATGTCCAGAAACGTCATGTACCTGTCCACGTAGCTGGGCTTCACGACCTTGTCGCCGCTGTAGAGGTTGTCCGTCGTGGCCACGAGGCCGTCGGTCATCGTGATCGTCACGCTGTCAATCAGACTCCGGTCGCCGTAGAGGTACATTGGGTACGACAGGTACGCCAAGAAGCCCGAGGCAAAGCCCAGCGGCTGGACGCCATCCACTGGGTATCCGGTACCCATGGCGGCCTTCTCGGGACTGTAGCTCAACAGGTCCGTTGGGACCGCGAACCGGTGCAGCTTGATGCTTTCGTAGTCCACGGCCGCGTCTTCCTGGATCATCGAGATGTTGAACTTGATCTGGTCCACGTACAGACTCAGAGACTTGAGCGAGACCTTGTCCTCAAAACCGCTGAGGCCCACGCCGCCGGGGGTGATCGACTGGCCGTCCCCGCCCTGGACCTTGGAACACGTGAGGTTGGCCGTCGGATTCTCGCAGTTGCCGTACACGCTGAAGGCCGCGATCTCGGCCAACGTCGGGTTGCGGCGCGAGTCGAGCGTGGCCCAGATGGGCGCCACGCTCACGCCGTCGTACATATCGTACTGGCCGATGACTGTGTTGTCGTCGCAGCCCGTGCGCTGCGAGTACGTGCCGAGCATCTCGGCCGTCGGGCCCGACTGCGAGTAGTCGAGGCCCGAGGTCTCAACAGCTCCAGGCAGTGGGGCCGCACAGAGCCCCGAGCTCGCACAGAGCGTGCCGCAGGTGCCCGCCGCAAAGGTCTCGGCCTCGGCCTCGCCGTACTTGGCCGCGTAGATCGACTGGATGATGCCGCACGTGAGCGGGTTCACGGCCACGACGCTCTTGCCCGTGGCGCACTTCTTGCACTCGGCTGCGATCGCGAGGCACGCAGCGCCTTGGCAAGTCGCGCACTGCTTCTCCATGCCACCGGCCTGGCACACGCCCACGTAGTTCGCGCCCAGACCCAGGCCAGCGAGGAGACTTGGGTACCCAAGTGCCCACTGCGAAACCGAGCGCTTGGCGAACACGCCGTTGAAGGCAAAGCCGTCCATGGTCACGTTCACGAGCGCACTGGGGCCGCCGAGCAGGAACTTGATCACGAGACTGTTATTCGTGACGGTCTTCATGGCCTCCGGATCGAGCGAGTTGAGCCCGTTGACCCACTTCATCATCTGCGGCGCGCTCGTGCCGACGACCGCGGCCGCGGCCGAGGCGTTCTTGCCCTTAGCGAACGTGCCCATGGCCAGGCCGATAAGGAACGCCTGCTCGCCACCGGCCCCGGCCATGACGTTGAGGTATCCCGTGTCGTACGAGATGACCTGGTCCTGGTCCGTACATCCCGAGCAGCTGAGCTTGGGATCGAACGTGTGGTACGTGTACTGCTTGTAGCTCACGCGGTTGTTGGCCACGGTCACGTTAAGGCGCATCTGCCGCCGACGGTACACGTACGGCCCAACCTCGTGCACCGTGAGCTTGGTCGAGAGCGCCAAGTGGGCCTCAGCGTTCGTGACGTTGAACAGGTACAGGTTGGAATAGTACGGCGTGCAGTCGTCGCAGTCGCCGTACATGTCCGTGAAGTCGATCTTGTTGCCGGCCTCGGTCGAGCATGTGACGACACCGGAGCGGACCGTGTCGTCGATCACGGGCGGCAGCACCGTGCTGAAGAGCACGCTGATGACCACGAGCAGCGCGCCGAGCGCCACGAGCGTCGTGCCGAGCACCTTCTGCGAACAGCAGCGGCCCGAGCCGCCCTCCTCGAGCTTGGCGAGCGCCGTCATGGAGCTATTCAGGTTGAAGAGCGCATGTTTGATGTTATAAGCGACAAATGTAACCCTGAAGAGAGAGGGGGCATGGAGTTACGTACGTCTTCTCGTAGTGCTCGTACTGAGCATTCTGTGTCATGGAGAAGCGTGGCGACTCGCTTTTCTTCATGTTGCAGGTGACAGTAGGGAGCTGTTACAAGCGACACTCTCGCTTGCTTGCTGGTGCTTGGTGGCTTGGGTACTTACTCGTAGAGAGTCGGCAAGTGGCTGTGTGCTGCACGAGGAGAATGGCTGAATGAGCCTCCGCAAGGCCATTGCGGACACGGCGGGCGACTTGCGCTCGTGATGGGCTGCTGACCCGTTGAGGGCGCGGGAAGCTCTTCTTGTGTTCTTGAGCCATTTCGGGTTTGACTGGGAGGAGTGGGATTCGGTGGGCAAGTGATGTGGGATGCGGCGCGAAACCAGCTGGTGGACCACACAACGCAGTAGGTGGATGTGATACCCGTGTGGTTATACATAGTGTTTGCCTGTTCACCGACACCGACACCATGAACCGCTCGTACGTCTGCGTGTGCTGGATCACGAGCGCCACTTCGTTTAGCTGCTCGTTTAGTATTGCGATCTCGTCTTCTGCTGCGTGTTTACTGCTCATAGCATCAACAGCAGCCACAGACGAGAGTGACCCACGCACCAGCGTCTGCGCAGTCTGCGACTTTCTTGGATCTGTTACGTTGTGACTTGTGCTGTTGGTGTGCTGTGCACGTTTGTTCTCAACAGTACAAAAACGTAAGTTTATGCAGTTTTATACACAGGTATACTATCAATAATGACTTGATCTCAGTATGACGTGTATTTTCCGATACATTTCCTGTTGCTCACAACGTGTTTATTTGAATCAGATTGTATCAGAGAGGATCAGATGGAGCCAGTTGACACACAAAGAAGAACGTCATGCAGTTCAGTTTGAAAATTGAGTCATGGAGGCCGAGCGACGAGGAGGACGAGGAGGACGAGGACGATGTGTCGAGCTGTCCATATATATATAATGGAAACCAACACTGTTGCAGACCTCCGATGGCATGGTCTGCCAACCGACCTCGGCTCTTGTCTCTGACTTGCTCTGGTGTCCGCTGTTGCCCCAGCTTGGCTATTACTCTCGCGCCGATTGTTGATAGGTTTGCATTTTGCATCAATACCAATGCTCGTGCTGAGGAGAAACTTTGAAGACCGACGACCTTACGACACTTTACGAGGCACGCACGATACGATGGGTGTACTGGACCTAAGTAACTGTTGGGTGGTGGTGGGAAATCTGGGCAAAGTCTTGCTGCTGGAGTATGTACTGCAGAACGAACTCTGGTCGCTTAACTCCAGGCCTTGATCATCAGCCCCACGGAGGTCGATAATTCTCAAGCGCATTCGGTCTCCTAATTCTCGCGCTGCAACCAGCCGCCAGCCAGCGCTCACTCACCTGTTTGTTATGCGTCAGTTGCGAATCAGACATGTGCTTTGAAGCTCCGTTTGTAACTTATCGTCACATTTCGGACTTCAAGCATGCGAGGCGGCAGTTTTGCCATCATCATCTCCAGCACTGCGCCTTTCCATGTTGGCTCTCGGATATTAATCCAGTGCTCAAGAGCTCTTCGTGGGGGTTCTGGGTACTGTACCGGGTACGGTAGCTGCAGAGAAAAGTCCAGCAAATAATGCTGGTGATCGAGAGCAAGTATCCCGAGGATACCGTACAGAACAATGATTATTTAGGAGCTCCCCAAGAGCCCTGAATTTGAATTCCGTCACCTTGGGTTGCGTCTCATGAGAACTTCTTATGACTGTGAGCACTCAACTCATACTGGTAGAAAAAATCAAGCACAATACAAAGATGAACAGAAATTACAAAGACACAAATAGATTCACTTGGTGTTTCCAATCTCTTCAAGTCGAGATGGAGGGGAGACCGCAAAATATTCCTAATCCTAAGTCAGTCCTAGCATCGGAATTGGTTGGTACAGAGCGAGCGAGCTTATTAGAAAAGGGTATTTACACGTCAGACGCGGCCGACTTGCTGGCAGCGGCGGCTTTGCGGTGGTAGAGCATGCCGCCGGCGAAGAGCGCCACGCCCAGCACGATGCCGACGATGAGCACAGGGATGAGCGAGCCCAGGATCGCCTTGATGCTCTTGTAGTAGTCCACGCGCTTGGGCGCGGCCTGCGCGGTCTCCTCGCCCCAGTACGCCGGTACGATGACCTCGGCTGGGAGCTTTGGGTAGAGCACGTCGCTCATGACGACCGTCTCGTCCGCGAGCGAGTACGAGAGCGCGTAGGACGCCTGGAGACGCTTGCGCGCGCGCATGGTCTTGCCCGTGCCGGCCTCAATGTCGATGTACGTCGCGTACTTTTCCTCGTACTCGGACTTGAGCACGCCGTTGTCGTACAGCACAGCCTGAGATGCGACCTTGCCGTCCAACATGGTGAGCTCGTAGCCCTCGAGGAGCGACTTGTCGCCCCAGAGGTAGAGCGGGTACGACACGTACGCCAAGAAGTTGTTAGCGAACGCCAGTGGCTGGACCCCGTCCACTGGGAAGCCTGTGCCAAAGGCCTCGTTGATCGACGACGACACGAGCAGGTCCTTGGCGGCCGCGAAGCGGTGCAGCGTGATGTCCTCGAACTTGACCTCCAAGTCCTGGTTGTACAGCGTCACGTTCTGGTTCGCCTGCACCAGGTAGATGTTGTTCGTGCGCACGTCAAGCTCCTTCTCGAAGCCGCTGATGCTCACGCCACCCGGTATGACGCTTGTCGCGTCGTTGCCGCGCACGACCGAGCACGACACGTTGCCCAGCGGGCTGATGCAGTTTGCGTACGACTGAAACGCCATGATCTCCTTGAGCGTCGGGTTGCGGCGCTTGTCGAGCTTGGCCCAGAGCGCCGTGCTCTTGTAGCCGTCGAACTGAACGTACTCGTTGATAAAGTTCTTGTCGTCGCAGCCCGTGCGCGCAATGTACTTGGTGAGCGTGCCAGCGATCGGCGCGATCTTCGAGTAATCGAGGCCCGACTTCTCAATGATACCTGGGAGCGGGGCCGCACACAGCGGGATGCTCTCCGAGCAGAGGCCGCACGTGGTCTTGGCCCAGGCCTTGGCCTCTTCCTCGCCGTACTGGGCCGCGTACACGGCCGTAATCTTGCCGCACGACACAGAGTTAATCGCCAGGATCTTCTTGCCCGTCGTGCACTTCTTGCACTCACTGAGGATGGCGAGGCACTCGGGCGTCGACTCGTTGCCGACACAGGCGGCACACTTGTCGTTGAGCTTCGCGAGCGAGCAGATCTTGCCGTAATTGGACGCCAGGCCGATGCCGGCGAGCATACTCGAGTACCCGAGCGCCCACTGGTCGATCGTGCGCGGCACGAAGATGCCGTTGTACGCGAAGCCCTCCATCTCGAGGCCCTTGAGCGCTGTTGGGCCCGTGAGCAGGAAGTTCAGCACCTTGGGGCCCACGAGTTTGAGCGCCGCCGGGTCGTACGAGTTGAGGCCGTTGACCCACCTCATCATCATTACCTCGTTCGTCTTGATCATCTCCTCGAGGCCCACCTGGCTCTTGGCGAACGAGCCGAGCGCGAGCTTGGTCAGGAACGCGCGCTCGCCACCGGCCTGGGCGATGACGTTCATGTATCCCACATCGTAGCCGATGACGATGTCCTTGTCCGTGCATCCGGGGCACGACAAGGTCGGCTCGAACGTGTGGTACGTGTACTGGGTGTACGTCACGAGGTCGTTCTCGAACGACACGTCGCCACGGATCTGGCGGCGGCGGTAGACCCACGGGCCGACCTCCTGGAGCTTGAGCTTCTCGCTCGTGGCGAGGTGCGCGGGGGCGTTCGTGATGTTGAACATGTGCAGGTTGTAGTAGTACGGCGAGCAGTCGTCGCAGTCGCCGTACGCGTCCGTGTACGCATCCTTCTTGGCGTCCTCGACGTTGCACGTGACGACGCCGGACTGGACCTTCTTGTCGATGACCTTTGGCAGCGCCGTGCCGTACACGATGCCGAGGATCACGAAGAAGATGCCGAGGCCGATGAGCGTCTTGCCGAGCGTCTTGGGCGAGCAGCCGGCCTTGCGGCCGCCGATCTTGCCGGGTGTCGACACCTTCTCGTAGGCCTCGCTGGGCGTCTGCACCGCGTTGCTGGCCATCCTTCTTCCTGTTGCTGCTGGGGCTGCTGCTGGAGGCTGGGTGGGTGGCTTGGCGCAAATGCGGAAATGAAGAGCTCTTTTGGGATGGCGGATGGCCGGCCCAGAACGAAGAAACTCGGCGGCAAGTTGCAGTTCGTCCATCACAGTTTTTATGCACGCGCTAAAATGTACATAAAATAGGTTGAAAAAAGGGACAAGAGACGGAACGCAGGACTGACAATCAGCCCGATCAGTCACTTTGCGGGCTATTTGCTGATATTAATACAGCGCGTAAATTTGGCTGTTGGGTCTGTTTCGATCGAATTGTCTAAATACAGTGTCTGAGAGCTGAAACAAATCATTAGTAGCCCCCACTTTGGTCAGAGAATCTTGGTTTTTAAGCCTGCAAAAAGCATGAAAACGGAAATGCCTCATAAAATGCTTCTCCACCAAAAACATGAGAGCGCAAAAACAAAGAGTCGCGGGAGGCGACGCAGGGAGCCGACCTTGCGTGGCGGAATGGGACTTGTCATTGGTCAGATGCCTACTCGTTAAAATCGAAACCAGCGGAGCCCAACATCTCGATCGAATAGCGCTTGTAAAAAGTGATACCAAGTGTGAGTAGAAACGGACGAACACTGCGCTTTGGACCGCTCAGACACTGTGTCTAGCTAGTGCCGAGTTTCGATGGGGAATTCTGGGTTTGGGTCTTAGGGCATCCTCATCGGCTGGGCTATAATTTCCCGCTGGTTGAAGTTGGGCTGGAAAGAGATCACAAGGAGGAGGACAAGGAGGAAACAGAAGTTCGATTCTTGCCAAACGGATGAGCATGCGTTCCGCGCAAGAAAAAAACAGCGCGACATACAAACTTCAAGAGAAAACCGGTGTCGAGAAAGAGAGACGGCATGGTGATGGGAGGCGTCCATCTTTGACACATCTCCCACCAACTTCTTTTTTTCTAAATTACAACGTTTAGCATTTTCAAGTTTCGACTGCATATTCAAGTCTAAAGCCTAAATATGATGATGGCTCTTACTAATTTACCATAATCTAATCAGAGAGAGAGCTTCCTGGGTACCGTATCCAAGGCTATTCAGATTAACAAACGATTTTGATTCGTTCGCAAAGAATCGTAAAATGCATCACCAAGCTCCCTTCATCGCGATATCACGTCCAATTGTTACTCGTTCGATGAGATACCGATGTGCGATTAGATCAAAGGTCCACCTAAATTCCGCGAGTTTAGATCAGAGGTCCAGCTAAATTATGTACCGTAAATTGCCGACTTATTCTAAAAGAGATTGAAGTTCTCGCTTCAGACTTCAATGGAATCGGTCGACGTGCTTGTGTCGATCCGTCGAGTGAATGGCTTCTATTTTTTGTTTTTGGAAACTGAAGCTCCCAAATCGCATGTGAAACAAGATAAAACAAGAAAAGAATCCTTGACATGTCGTGGCTGTCAACAACGAGCTCGTTGACAGCCACGAGGACGCTCGCGTGTCAAAGCAGAGATCCTTTGGTGGCTCCGTATCAGGAACAGAGATCCTTTGGCATTTTCGAGTGTTATCCTCATTGTCGATGGCGTGTTGTCCTCTGAAATGCTCTGCATTTCTTTTTTGTGGGTTTTTGTGGGTTACGGGCTTTCGTTTGCGCCTCACCGTCCGTCCCAAAATATGTTGTCTGCTTTCAATCCTTGTAACGCATATTCTAAAATGGAAGCCATTTTGCAAATTGGTTTGTCTTTTTTGGCTGGAAAGCTGTTGGCGAGTTCCCAGAAAAGGAAAAGGGACCCAAGCCGCTCTCTGTCCTTCGTTTCAGCACCAAGGCATTCGCGCGGCTGCGGGTCGTGTTTTATGCCGCACAAAGATAATGGGGGAATGGAAATGCCAGTGACTTTTCTCGTATGCACAAGGCTCTCTCTATGATGCCAGTCTGAATTTGTCATTTTGCACATCAAAACACATACAAAACGCCAGCTAAAAATTATTGTCAATGCGGCTTTCCTAAGTATTAACACGCGTTGCCGGTAAGGAATGAGCGGTAATCCAAAAGTAAATTTCGCCAAAACAACTCGAAATCGCCTGAAAGTTGGCATGCGGCTTGATATGATAGATGTAAGATCTTTGACCGAAGCGTTTTGCAATCTATGCAGAAATGACGGAGATATCAATGTGTACCTCGCCTACGACGAAGACCATAGTGAACAGCAGTCATTTTCAAATTCATAAATGCTGACAAGAGCACCCTCGAATCCCGCTTTTTTCGACTCGAAGAGTGGGATTTAATGTTATGACCGACATGCAATTGGCTGGAAGAAATCATGCACATCCTCTAGCAAACTTTATCATAATGAAATCGGAGCTCGATGTAAAAAAATAGGTCCTGGGAGTATTTTCATTATTTGCGCTCTCAGCAACGAAGAGGCTATTCCGTCCCAATTTTAGGCCACACAAGGTTGTTGTGAGAGACCTATCGATACATTCCAATTTGGGTGTGTTCTGCAATTTATCGGTTTTTCTCAAAAAGGGGCACACCATCCAAAATCACCCCTTTTTTTCGCAAACCTTACAGGCACCGCGTGTTAATAACTGTAAGTTTCATGATTTAATTAACCAATCATCGCGCGCAAAAGCACCGGTATTTTTGGCAGGTGGCTCTTGTGCATAAAAATCCTGTCACGACACAGTCGGCCGAATGTGTGGTCCACACACTCGCTCGATCGATGTGGACCACAAATGAAGCATTTGCAAAACTTGTTTGAATTTACCGGTATACAGTACCGGTACACTATCGGTACTGTGTTGTACCGGTTGATGCAACGCAATCAATGAAGAGCGCAAATCCAAAGCAGAAGAACGCACACACACAGACAGCAAGAAGCAGCATGTCGGACGAGGAGGAGTACGAGTTCGACTACAGCGACGAGGATGAGGACATGGACGACGGCGCCGGCGACCACCTGCACGTGCAGATCGAGAACCAATACTACGCGGCCAAGCAGCACCTTGAGGGTGACACGCCCGAGCGCGAGCTGGCGCTCGCCGCGCTCGACCAGGTGCTCGCGATGCAACTCGAGAAGACGGACTGGGGCTTCAAGGCGCTCAAGCGCATCGTGAAGCTCAAGTTCGAACTCGCGGAGCACGACCAGGCCATGAAGAAGTACGAGGAGCTGCTCGGGTACACCAAGAGCGACGTGACGCGTAACGTTGGTGAGAAAGGCATCAACAGCATCCTCGACTTTGTGTCCACGAGCAAGGTGCGTTTGTTTGTTTGCTTTGCTGTTGTGTTGTGTGTGTTGTTGTAGTGCTAACTTGTGTGGATGTTATGTGTGCTGACTTGTATGGATGTGTGCTGTAGAACTGGGAGATCCTGCAGCGCTTCTACGAGACGACGCTCGAGACGCTCAAAGAAGCGCGCAACGAGGTGAGGAAAATGAGCTCATGAGATGGAGAAACTTGTGCTTCAAGCTGATCAACTTGTGCTTGTTTGTGTTGTGTATTTGTGTTGTTTGTGGTGGTAGCGATTGTGGTTCAAGACGAATTTGAAGCTGGGCAACTTGTTGTACGAGATTGGTGACTTCTCGCGCCTGAGCAAGGTACAACAAGCAACTTGTTATTTACTTGCAGCTCACAACTTGGCGTAACGCAATATGTGTGTTTGTATGTATGTAACAGATTGTGAAGGAGCTTTTGGCTTCCTGTGAGGAGGAGGACGGTGAAGACGGCGTGAAGAAGAACACACAGGTCCGTTTGTGATTCTGTTGTTATTGTTTACTTGATTGCGCTTGTTAAGTCAATAACAACTTGCGTACTTGTTTGCTTTTGTTCATGTTGTATCTTGTGTAGTTGTTGGAAGTGTATGCACTGCAGATCCAGATGTACACGTCGCAGAAAGACAACAAGAAGCTCGTATCGATCTACGAGAAGGCGCTGCGCACGAAATCCGGCGTCGCGCATCCCGTATGTTTGTCCACGTTGTGCTCCTTGTTACGTTGACAACTTGTTGATTGACTTGTGTGTTTGTTTGCTTGCTTGTGTTGTTATAACGTGTGCTGCTTGTTTTCAGAAAATCATCGGCGTGATTCGCGAATGCGGTGGCAAGATGCACATGATGCAGGTACCAAAGTCAACAAACAAACAAGTCCTCCACAAGTATTCTTAAGTCGACACTCACAAGTTGTACTCCTATTAGCGCGACTGGGACAAGGCCCGCAGCGACTTCTTCGAGGGCTTCAAGAGCTACGACGAGGCCGGCGAGCCGCGGCGGCTGCAGTGTCTCAAGTACCTCGTGCTGGCCAACATGCTGAGCGAGTCTCAAGTGAACGTCTTCGACTCACAAGAAGCCAAACCCTACGAGAACGACAACGAGATCGTCGCGATGACCAAGCTCACGGACGCCTTCCTGCACGACGAGATCAAGACGTTTGAGAAAGTGCTGGGCCAGCACCAGGCGACCGTGATGGCGGACCCGTTCATCAAGCACCACATCGACCGGCTGCTGCGTACGATCCGCAGCAAGGTGCTGCTCAAGATCGTGCGGCCGTACCGCAAGATGAGCACGTTATACATTGCGCGCGAGCTCAACGGCATCCCGCTGGCCGAGGTCGAAGCGCTGCTCTCGGCGCTCGTGCTCGACCAGAAGATCGAGGCGCGCATCGACCAGGTGAACCACACGCTCGTGCTGCTGGACCGCAAGCCCGAGGCCAAGTTCCAGGACTCGGTGCAGAGCTGGTGCGACAGCCTCGAGAAGTTCCACGCGCTCACGGTCGACCGCCTCGCGACGGGCGTTTAAATTGTTGATGCTTTTATTTTGATTTTATTTTTGAAATTGGTTGTGTGAAGAATGGAAATTGGTTGTGAGGTATGGAAATTGGTTGTGAGGATGGAAATTGGTTCATGACACTGTGAGCAAAGTGGTGTCAGACAATAACAAGAAGACGAAAAAGAAATGAAGACAGCAAATCTATTGAAGCGATGTACGGACGGACAAGTAATAATGAATATTCAGGTGAGGATGGTGATGGTTTTCTTGTAGGCGGTGACACCGCATTTTCTGCATTTTGATGGTTGGCTGGATTGATGAACTGGAGATGGATGGATGGGGTCTCTCTCTCGACTTGAGGTGATCGGACGGCTGTGACTCTGTCTGTCTGAAGGCGGGGGGGGGGGCTTTTG
>JAASFY010000289.1:0-27820 GCA_023334035.1 Globisporangium okanoganense
ACCGGGGATGAAGGAGCTGGAGGGGCAGTCGTGGTGGCCATGCTAAGTTGCTGGTGCTTGATGCTGTTGGGTCTTCTTCTCTGCAGTGGCGGAAACCGAAGTGAGGAATTGGTGGTGGAGACGCGAGCGCCACAACGGCAGTCCGTCTGAAATGTACCGGTATAAAACCGGTTAGCGGGAGCCAGTCTTCAAAATTGAGGAAAGCACAATTTCCACCAATGATTGCATCCTTTGAGGAAATACCGATCGTTGTTGCATCCGAGAGTCAGCAACGAGGGATAAAGTACAGGCGTCATCATATAAAATAGTGTGTGTCTGTCTGCGGTGATCTCGCTTTCGTCACTGTTGTGCATGTGACTGCGATGGACTCACCTTCATGAGTGTTGTCCATGTTCTATAGGCGCAGACTTGACCTTCCAGTTCGCATGGCCGAATGACAAGTGGCCGTGTGGACTACATTATTGCAGCGCAGCAAACGATAGGAAGCTCGCGGGCGAAAGGGTAGGTCGTGCATTGGATCGGAATCGGTTGGTCAACTCGTCGGGTCAGCCAACCCCTTTGTCGAGGGACAATCAGTTCTTCAGCTTATTGGTTTGTGCCCCCAGTCACCGTCGAATTGGGGGGGGGGGCATTACCAAGCGGTACGACTGGCGCATAGAGTATTTCGTCCTGCTCTGGATGGAGCAGAAATCGAAGGCGAGCTGCAGATTTCAGGAAGCGTTCATGTATGACTTCTTCACTCAATCCTTGATAAAGTGGTCCGCATCTCCGAGCTCAGACCGAGCAGCCTGGCTTATGTTGCTGCTCCATGGAGCCACGTGAACTTGAGCGTGTAATCTGCGCCTGTGGTGTCATAGTGCCGCCTGTAAAGTCAGCAAATTATCCTCACACTTCCACAATGAATACTTTCTTACTGACTGGCTTACCGTAGTGGTCAAGCGACGACTGCACCATGAAGAGCACCCAGACCATGAGCTTCGACTGCACGAGGATCCACTGCGACTCCAACACGAATGCCAGCTGGTAAATCGGCGAGATGGACGTCTTGCGTTTCAGAAGCGCAGCGAATATCAGGAACGAGATCCACTCGAGCACCGAATAAATGACGAGGTTGCCCAGCTTGCTCTGCAACATGGCCTCATCCATGGCGCGCAGTTGAGGATAGTACACGCGGTTTGGCAAGTGAGAGACACCAAGCAGGTAGAAACCTAGAGTGATAGACAAACAAAGACGTTAGGATAGGAAAAGCGAGTGAGCTACAAATAGTGTGCGGTCAACGTACTATACACGACTGGGATCACGACTTCCGTGAACTCGATCAGGATCAGAAACTCCGTGAGGTGGTATAGCTTGAAGGTCTTCTGCACAAACTCAGTCTGGTTCGTTTCGGTCGCGTCTTGCTTGCGAAGCCTCGTAGCTGCTACCAAGTGTGGCGGTACCGATTGCGCGGCAGATAAGCTCGGGTTGCTGCCTGGCTTGTGTTCTGCCTCCACCTCATTTGCGCGGTGCTTGGCTGCGCTACCACCCTGGCCCTTGTGCACAGGCAGTAGCGCGTGGGTATTGCCAGCAGCGAAGACTTTCATGCTCCGCTTTATGAAGACGGGTGATTTCAGCTTCACCTGATGGCTATCTTGTGGGCGTGGCGGTGCTGCGACCTGCATGCTTCGACACCGGACGTTTCGCGCACTGGGTCGAATTCCCGCACAAAGTCGCACTCGTGGGTTGGACTCGAGGAAGAGTAGACCTCTATGCAGTAGCTCGCTGCCGCTACGCGCTAATGATCTCGCCATCGGTGTCGGGACAATCGTCTTCTCAAGCTCGCCCAGTCGCTTCATGATCCTGTCGACATCATAGAAAGCCAGACACGCCTGCAGAAAGTCGATTGTCATGACGAACACGGTCGTGAACGCCGTGTTGGACGACTGCATGAAGTACGAGACGAAGAGCGCGTGGAAGACTTCGATGTTGAAGATCACTTCCTGGGGCTTAAGGTCGTCCAACTCGCTCAGGTGCCTCGCCATCGCGTTCTTCGCGATGAGTTTGATGATCCACAACGGTCCGGAGAAGAACATCTGTATGGACGACGGCAGCTGGGTGAAGAGGTAGGTGTACGCTGGGTACACCATCGTGAGGCTCATCTGGGCCAGCAGCACCTTCATGTAAATCTTGAGCTCCACTCTTGTTGTACGGTTGTGACGCACAAGGTCTCCCCATTTGCCGTAGATGCACAGTGCAACGAGCACGCACCACGCAGATCCCCCGGTCACGAGTGTGAACGGCACGGGAAAGCCGATCGCCTTTGACAAGCTGTATACCACACACGTCGTACTGGTGCCCAGGAACAGCGCCATCACCGTCACGTAGCGCATACTCATCTTGAAGCGCGTGACAAGAGCGCGACACTCGACCAGCAGCGAGAACGAGAGCGTCCAGCAGACGATAAGGTTGCGAGCCCAGAAGAGCCACTGCGAGTTCCACATGGGCGCTTTCATGAATGGATCTTGGAGAGGGATCAAGTCCGCAAGAAGCACCAGCGCGAGGCATGGCAGCGCAGTCCCAAATATGACGTAGGTAGCTCGAATCGGACTCGTCGTCTCATAGTATTGCTTGAATTGCTGCAGTCGCTCGACAGAGTACTGGCCATGGAGCTCCACTTGAGTCGATTCCCAGGCTGCGATTGCACTCCTTGTCCAGTCCATGCCAGCAAGTTGACCAGAAGGAATGCAGTCGCGTCGTCGGCTTGCTTCCGAGTCTTTGTTTCGACTCAAGTGATGGATATCCGGTGGCTATTTTCACGCCACGCGCAAATAGACTGCCTCTGTGTTCGTTTCGATTGGTTTTCAACTCCCACCAGTTGGGGGAATTACCGATAACCTCCTGTGGTGGGCCACCACAGCAGCCGATGATTTGGAGTGGATCTGGATCAAGACTGGGAGTGTCAGGGATCAGA
This sequence comes from Globisporangium okanoganense, assembly GCA_023334035.1. NCBI lineage: Eukaryota > Oomycota > Peronosporomycetes > Pythiales > Pythiaceae > Globisporangium > Globisporangium okanoganense. Next base: position 2,951 of record JAASFY010000289.1, read on the forward strand.
ATTCGGCGAGTCAAAATTTAGCACATGACGGGCGTAATGTACTTTTATGTGTTTGTGCCCACAACGCCAGCAATACAGACTTTCTCAGTTCCGCTGATTCAAAGTAGAGAGCTCGGGCTGACGCACGGCAGTGTCTTTTGGGTCCACCTCTTGATGTTCCTGGACGCTTTTGCTATCCAGAATTGAAGGCTTCGCGACTGCCAGCTGCTCGCGAGCTCGAGGTGAAAAGGTCCGTGGCGTCATTCCTGCTGGAGACGACTGAGGTCTGACTGGAAGCTGACGCTGCAGTGGTGAAGCAGGTTCAGTCGCTCGCATCAGTTCAGGACGAATTTCTGGGCTCTGATTCGGTTGCTAGTGTAAAGAAAATGGTAGGTTAGAACGATTAAAAACTCGAATATATTGCATGTGGCCAGTATCGATGGTACAGTACCTCAGCAATCTGACTCGGTTCTGCTCTCCGTATCGACGCACTCTGGCTTCCAGTGCCTGTAGCAAAACACAATAATGTTAGATATATGCAATACGTTAGATATACGCAATACGCCTGCTTGCTTAACACAGCGCAAAACGTACGAAGTGCCAGCGACTTGCTGGAATCTCTCGTTGGGGACGCGCTCGGGGATTTCGAATGTCGCGTGATGTTCGAGAGCGAGTGGGTTAACGAGTACTCATACCCGTCAGTTGGGCCCACAAACTTCACTGCTCGTTGCTAAAGGTTCCAAAATTCAACAGACATCGGGTAAGTAAACGATAGCAGATACAATGGATTGGACTGATAGGAGCTGAGCATGGCACGTACCGGGAATCGATTGTCTTCCTCAAAGATAGAGGACGAAGGTGATTGACCAAATCCGAAGCTTTCGCGCGAAGCAGCGAGCCTTCCAGGTTCTGCCGAGAATGGGCGTCCTAGAATCTGGTAGGTGAGCCGCTGCCTGGGTTGGCTGATGGACTTTGTCGGCAGAGGGAAATGAGGCGTTGGGATCTGCTGTGTAGCCGGAATTTGACTCAAATTGACGTGTGCTGCAGGATAGAGAGTGCGGTTGTCGAACGCCAGATGTCTCCGCGGACTGACATTCTCTGGATCGATGAACACATTCGGGTACTCGCCGTCGCTAGCCGACATCCTGGCCTTGTTCTTGCGACTGAGGTTCATCAGAATGGTCGAGACGCTGTGAATGAGCTAGAGCATCGCGGAGCAAAAAGCAAAGCGGGGGATCCGTCAGTCGCAGATTCAATTTACAGATCAAGAGAAGCAAATCAACCAAATCCCTCACATGAGTTTGCACTCTCCGCGAGTCCTTCCGCAACTGATCACGCGCTCGGATCGCAGCATCCAAGCAGTTCTCTCGGAACTCGACGAGTTTCTGCATCGTGCTTCGCACTGCCAGATGAAGTGGCTCTGAGTGATTCTGTACTGGCTGGTCGTCGTGTTGAGCCCGGGTGAGCTTGTAGTTTATTCTCTTGCTCTCATGATTAATCTGCATTCACAACAAGCACTTAATAGATAGATACTCCGGATGAGCATGTACGAACATCAACAACGTACCCAGTCGAGACGGTTCTGGTCACGCAGTGAGCACACGTGGCAAAGCAGAATCTTCCAGTTTGTCAGCGCCAGGCTCTCCTTGACGGATTCATGTTGCTTGACGAGATCTCGCAGTTGCGTGATGACCTGCGGGTCGCTTTCAATGTCGTTTCGGTCGGTCAGCAGAGCGAAATCCTTTGATGCGAGCTGCTGTTGTGATGGTATTTCAGAGTTTACTCGCACCAGAGGAATCGAAACCTGGAGCTCCTGGTCGTCTTCAGCAGCGCCATGATGTCTATTGTGCTCTAAAATTTCGACATCATTCTGGTTTCCACCACCAGTGCCACCCTGCTCTTGTTCATTTCCATCCTCATCGTCATCATCGTCGACCTCGACGTCTTCATAGTAGACTTCAAGTCCAGTAGGGTCTAGAAATGAAGAAAACTTCGCCGCCTTCACTGGTTGATCCTCTTCGATTTTCCCGACAGGAGCCACCACCGGTAGATAAGAAGAAATGTCATTCTCATCCTGATTCACAGCAGCTTCTTTGATGACGAGCGCAGCACCTTCGGTAGATGAAATGCGGGCTCGGACGTATCTGCGACGCAGGACTTCGTCCTCTGAGAGGATCTTACGAACTACTTTCTTCTTCCGATGGCTTGGCTGGTAGATGTCGCCCATCGAAGTGCCGTTAATCAGGAGATTGCTTGAGAGTCCAGTGCGTTCCAAACCAGTTTCCATATCCGTTTGCGACTTGTAGGCCGATCCACTGCGAAGGCGAACAATTTCTTGGTCGCTACTGTCTCCATCGCGGTTAAGGCTTGCCGTGGCCGCACTTCCTGATCCTTTGCGAGCTTGATTTATCTCAACAGCTTCGTTCGAAGCACCATTCGAATCTTGCAACCGAGCCCCAGAGTACAGTCTCGACCGTCTTCGAGTCGAATCGCTGTTCTGTTGCCTGAACGACCGCGCGGAACTCGAGCTCGAGTGTGAAAGCTCAGATCGTGTGGCTCGACGCGTTCCGCCTACTGGAGATCCAGTTACGCGCAACTCAGAGTTGCTGCTGCTGACAAACTCGTCGCCCAGTAGAGCAAACGCAATCAACTTGCGCACGTTTTCTTGCTTGGACGAGGACATTGTCGCGTACAAATTCTCGATCTCGAGCACCATGTTGCTCACATTCTGTCGCTCTTGTTGCGTCAGCTGGGCCGCCATGGCACTCGCGCTTGCGCCTGCCCCGTCCTCATCTGCAACAGAGGTGGCATCACTGGACTCGCTAGAAACGCTGTTTTGCGTGTCCTGAAGCAACAGCTTGCTCGAGATCTCCATTAGTCTCGCCTGGTGCTTTTCACAGAGCGTGCACTTCCCAGCGACAACAGTCGAGGATTCGCACCGCTCATTCGCCGCCTGCAGCTGCAGCTGCGTCTTCTGTAAGTCCGACGCGACAGAGATGCTCGTGTTCTGTGTCTTTTCGCATTCCAGTTTCCAGAACTCAATCTCGGCCTTCGTACGCTTGCGCACCATGCAGAGCTCCTCCGAGAGATGGCCCAGATGCGTGGTGAGCGTAAGCAAGCGATCGGTTTGTAATGTCGACGCCCGCTGCGTTGCGCGACGCACGTTCAGCAGCTCAGTTTGAGTGGTTGACAGAGCTTTGAAGAGATCGCGAGGGTGGGACTTCATGCTGACGACAATGTTGCCGAGCGAGATGCTGTTGGTGCGCTTGCGTTTTTCGTCTTCCTGGCCAATCTCGTCCTCCGCTAGCTGGAGCAGGTTCTTCTGGCTTTCGTACTCTTTCTGGACGCGGACGACGGCCTGCGAGTACCTCCGTGCCACCACTTCGGATCTCTTCACCTCGTCCAGTTTTTCAAGTTCGTCGTCTGATAGTGCGTCAAGCGCCAGCAAATCTCCATTTTCGCCATCATCACCATCGAGATCATTACTCGAGTCTTCATCTTCTTCCTTTTCATCGTCATTATTCGCTGAACTGGTGATCGACGACAGCGACTGCCTTTTGGACTGTTGCTTGCTAAACTTTTCAAGCATGAGCGTCACTGCCGCCTGCTTCTCCTCAATCGCAGTGTTCTGCTTCTTCAGCGCCAGCGTGAGCGAAGTCTTTAGAGTCGTCACCTCCTGCAAATGGGATTCCTGTTCTCTCTGAGACGCACGCTGGCCAATCAGCAAGCGCTCTTGGAGATCCTTGTGAGCGCGTCGCAATTCACTAATCGCCACGTCTTTCTCGTCAAGAGAGCTCTTCAATTCCACGATCAGGTGCTCGTACTGCGCGTTGCGGCTGCTCGTGAATCTTTTCCGCACACTGCCCATAGCTGCTGATTGCAAGCTCTGGACTGATCCCGTAGGAAATTCGCTCACAGACCGCATGATCTCGTCCAGATCGATGCCTTCTTCGTCGTCCAGATCCACTTGAACGCCGAAATCTACCCCGTGCTGACGAATGAACTCCATCTGCTGCAGTTTGTCCCTCACGAGTGTTGATTCCGCGACGGTACTTTGCAATTTCAGCTCGAGTTGCACGGATTTCTCGCTCGCCTGCTCCAGAGACGCACGCAATTCGAGCACTTGCGCGAGCGTCTTGCGCAGATACGAGTCGGATTCCGTTGATGCGCCGTCTTCTCCGTCATTTGGGTCAATGAAGCCTGCGCCGTTGCATGCTCGGCACTGGATCAGGCGCACTGGGTCACTCGATGACCGGCGGCGGCCATACAAGGACCATCCTTGGTGTGGATCTGTTCGCTCGCTCTCAGTCGAATCTCTCCGTCCCAGTTGATCAACTCGGTCCGCAAAGTTGCCATTTGGGTCTAGACCATCGAGTTGCACGAGCAGCGCCTCGAGGCCTCTCGACACACGCTCCTTGCCTTGGCGAGCACTCGCTTCGACCGCTTCCCAAATGAGATCATTATTAAGGACTTCAAGGACAGCGCTGCCGACGTCTTCCCACGTGCATTTCGACCTGTAAACTGCGTCGATGACGCGCTGGCGCTCCACTAATCCGCCGCGTGCGTGTGTGAACCAGCCATCGATGTCACTCGAGCGGAGCTCTTCATTCTGCTGTTTGAGCTGGAGCACCTGTTCCTGAAGCTGCTGGCACTCGAGCCTAAGGAAGGAATAATGAACAGGAGATTAATAATGCCGACATATTTCAAGTATGAATAAATACACTGCGGGCTTAACGGATCGACGTACATGGATTCTCGTGCGCGCTCTTCCCACTTCTCCTTCTCTCGATGAACACTTGTCGACCCACCGCCGCCTTCGCCACCGCTGCTGTGCTTGTAGGAAGCCGATAAGTGCGCACCACCCGCACCTAGCGATTTGAACTCGGCCGCCTTGTCTTTGCCCATGGACATGGTCGCGAGCACGTCGTCGAGCACCTTGAGCGTCTTTGGGTCGTTCTTTTGCTTGTTCACGAGGTCGCGCAGCAGGATCAGCTGTTTGTAAAAGTCCTTGCGCAGCTCGTTGTTCTCGGCGATGCGCCGGTCGAGTTTCGACTTCCAGTGCGCGACGTCCCGCTCGTATGTGCGCTGCTGACGCATCAGCGTGTCGATGTGCTGGCTCTGCGCGCGTGCGACCTCGTGCTTTGCGAGCAGCTCGCTCTGGAAACACTCGTGCATGACGTTCACGAGCGCCGTCTCGCGCGCCTGGATCGCGGGCGCGAGCGCCGCACTGAAAAATACCTCGAGCTCTGCGTCGAGCAGTGGTGACGTCACACCATCATTAGCGTCAACACTGTTCTCTGAAGCGGATGTAGCGACGGTCAAGATCGTCGCGAGTTGCCCGCGTAGGTGGTCGAGCGCGAGGAAGAGCGCGGTGCGGTTCTTCGTCTCGGCCGCGAGCTGCGGCGCCTGGGTTGCGAACCGCGGTGGGACCGCAGATGGCGGGGCAGTATCGCCATTCTCACCAGCAGCAGTGTTGCTGGATACGCGGCGCGTGGACGCCATGGAGAGTTAGTTGGCTTGGTTTCACTTCGCGTGTTCACGCACGCGCATGCATGCTCGTTGCACTTTGCAAGCCTGCCAAGAATGTAAAGCTGACAACAGAAAGAGTACATTCACGATCAGACGAGGTTCGATGCGGTCGTATATTTCCGTCGTACACACTACTGAAATTGTCGAGATTGTCGAGATTATCACTAATAATATTTTGGCACAGCGTTTGCTGAAAGATTTCAGCAGCACGAGCGCGAGCACAAAGGCTTGTGTGAGGCACGTGCCATGGGCAAAGGAATTCAGAGCGGACACACGCGTGGATGATATCATGGGCCACAATAATATTATTGAAAGCCTTCCCTATATTTGCGCTTCACTCGACTCGACGACAAGCACGAGATCTTGTGCGGGCGCGCATTTATTCGCCAGAAAGCTCAAGAGCGTGTGACTTGGCCGACGGCGGCTCTCGCTGCTTGTTGGCTTCTTGAGCCCCACGTCCATCCGTTTCGATCTGAGCCAGCACGCTGGCACAAAGATCGCAAGAGACAGACCTCGAACCGAACTTGGCTTCCCAGAGATTCGATCGCTGGTGGTCATTGACGACTCTGTCGTGCCTCTTTGTGGACGAATGTTGAACTTATCTCCTGGGCGACCAGACTCGAAAATACGAAAAACATTCGAAAAGATAAAAGCATCATCCGAAAGGCCTCTTTGAATGAAATAGTGTGTACTTCTATACTTGAACCTTAAAAAAAAGAGGATGAATTTGCCATAAAGAGTAAAGAAAAGACAAGGAGCAGGTCTGGACTTCCAGAAAACTGCAGAAATCAATCTGAATCTGCAGCACTGAAATCTTGAATCTTGATTTTTCCAATTTTTCCTGACCTTTTTGAGACGAAAGCGACCAATCGGCTGCGAAGATGCCGGACTGTCACATGGCGGTTGCCAACGGTTGTTGTGGGGCGCTCGAAACCTTGCTGCGGAAGCCCATGACGTGGCCCAGCTTGTCGACGAGGCGTATGCGCTGTCCTCACTTAAACAGCACAGGACAACGGATCAGTATGAAGTTTGGCTTCATGCCAAAAGACATGGCGTATTGGCGGTTATCGACTCGATGCCATTGTTGAATAAGTTTTAGGATCTTTTTGCGGCGACATGTCAGCAAACGCCGCTTCGACTTGGAAAACAGTAATCAACAGCAGCTGATTCGAGTTTGGGCTGCTGGTGCTTGGAATTCTGCAGCAGCATGATGCCACAAACCACAAAAATGTCTCCATGCAAACTGCAAGTTATCTTTTTTTGCAGGGCATAATCTCATTCCAGAGCATGCAAGGCACACATTATTATTGGCATCCAACTCGCGTGTTGAATTTACAAGCGCTGCAAATTTGTTTGCGTTATGGCCATCGTGGTGATCCTTCCCTCGTCCACTGAGCGCCACTCCTTCTGCCATGTCATATGCAAATGGGAAGATAGGACCACCGCGTGCACTTGCAACAAGCGCACAGACGTGCGCGTGGGAGGCGGTTGACGGTTGGCCAACCGTCAGCGCCTTTCGCGTGGCGACGAGACTGGCCCGCGGAGGCTCATATTTTATCCATAAATTTGCCACAATTTCAAATAAGCGTGCAAATGCTAACTATCAAAAATAACGATAGTTATCAAATATGAGTACATGGGGAAAGATCCAAGGATAGCTCTAATGCGAAAAGAGGCTTCTGTCACATGTGCACTGATAAATGCTGGATATTCCTTCATGATTTTGATTTGTTTTGGCTAAAGTACAACGGCCATTTTGACCAGCAGTTTTTGTCATCGCGGATTGGTGTAAATGCACGCATTTATCCACCAATGAGACGCCGAGAAGGCTGCTTGGAGCACTTTTCCGAGCCAGAAGAAAACGCGCAAAGAGCAACAAGAATTTTTCGTTGTGGGAGCAGAAAAAGAGAATCTCGGTTCGTTTGCATGAAGGCACGCGCGCATCGCTCCGGCGACCATGCAAACGAACCGAGACCAGCGACCAGCACTTCCCATTTCCAAAATTGCGCTGCAACAAGCAAGTCGCCGTCGCCAACAACATAAGCAAGCAAGCGCAAACAACACGCGCAAGCATCCACGCGAACACTAGCGAACATTCCACACCGAACAGCAGTTCGTTCCGCTGCACAGCCACTATCGCCCTTCATCACCAGGTGTCGCATCCATAAACAGATCAGCCATGCAGCAGCACGAGCAAGACGAATTTTCCGAATGGCTGCACACGATGCGCTCGCAGCAGCAGCAGCCGGTCGCCGCGTCCTCCTGGGCCGACACGGACTCGGAGAGCGACTCGGACAGCGAGCTGCACGCTCACTTTACATTCGGCGACAGTGCGAACACGACGCAAGACCTTGAAGACGCGGCCTCGTCAACACACAAGAGCAAGATGGTTCCGTCGTCCTTCGAGCGCACGGCACCGATGCTCATCCCACAAGCCAGCCGTCCGCGCCGACGGTCCTACTACATGAACGAGTTTGAAGACTCGGTCCCTAGCCACCACCAGCACACGACCGCGTCGTCCGCATTCCACGGCCACGAGAGCACAGACAGCAGCAGTGTGTACGTCGAGGACGAGGACGACCCGGCGCTCTACCAAAACCTCGCGTACTTCCGCTCGCAGAACGGCCGCAAGACCACGAGCTCCCATCACAAGCAGCAGCAGCAGTACAGTGTGCGGTCGTCGTCCCCCGTGTCGTCCACGGCCAGCGACAGCGACGACAGCGACGACATCTTCGACATGGAGCTGTAAGCGAGCCACGGAAGAACAAGAACCACCACTCAAGACCAGCCGCCTCGCGCCTCGTCTTGGGCGTCAGAGCATCCATTAAAGTTTATTATCTGTAGGAAACCACCAAGCGTCACCCACTACCAGTGTGTGCTGTGCGTGTGCTAGTATTTTTGGCAACGTGCCTGGGAAATGCGCTGAGCAAACTATTTATCCCAGCCACGGCTGCGAGAAGTGCGTTAATTGAAAATGCAACATTGTAATATTAAACAACCATCAACCAATTTTCAATATGTATTTCACAACTGCGAGCCGCCGAAGCGAGCCAGCTTCGACACGCGCTTCGCTTGTATCCACTCAGGCAAAACAGTTAACCCAGCAAGTCAGCAACATGTTGCATCCATCAATAATCTCTGTCTGGACCCGTTGGACAGTGTGAACGAGCAATTGCAATTGCTGCATCCATTAATCAAAGCAGCATATCCAATACAAGAAGCCTCTCTCATGCGCTCGCTCGAACATGTCGGGGCTCACCAAGCAAATCAAGTGCTCGTCATGCCAACTAACTGCAAGCGCTGCGGGATTCGATTTTCGACAGTTTTGAATCTGTCGGGAATCGGGTTGCAGCGAGTGGCGCAAGTGGACGCAAAAGAGCCAATTTTTGCGGGAAACGCACACGCAAACACGCTCCACTCGGTTCAATTTTCGGGACCGCGGTCTGCCAACTGCCAGTTGGCTCTTGGATCTTCAAAGTCAACCTGGATACAGTCCAGAAGGATAAAAACGAAAGCCTTTAAAATGATAACCTCTGACAGCCTATTAATCGATATCGTCAACTTTGGTAGTTTTTAAAGCAATTTACACCCTATAAACAAATATCCTTTATCTTGAAATATTTATCTAAAGGTGCACAATTATTGTCCCCGAATCCTCGAATCTCGCTCGCCCCAAGTGCAACCCAGTAACCAAGCCAACAACCAAAAGCCACAAGAGCAGGGACGCCCGACCGCATGTTGTTGCTGAGCTCCGTAGCCGTCATTCTACAATTGTCGAGGCCGCAGTCACAGTTGACAGGGCGCAAGCGATCCATCAACTCTATTCGTCACCAGAGAGCAACATGACCGGAGAGCACACGACCGCGCCGTTTCAGACGCAGAGCCTGCCCGTGTGGGCAGCCAAGCAGCAGCTCCTGGACCCGTCGCTGGGCGCCGACTCGATGATCTCGTCTGAGGAAGAGACGGACTGCGAGTCAGATCGCGGCAGTTGCACGCCGCTGCGCGACCACCAGGCGCGCCTCGAGGCCTACATGGCGCGCAAGGGCATGACGCGCAGCGCGTTCCAGCAGCGCTTTGGCGCGGACGCCCGGCCGCTGCGGCCCCTCGAGCGACTGTCGTCCTGCTGCTTGCGTCCGCGGCCACACCACCTGGAGCAGGAGTCGACACAGCGCACGACAGACCCCATGGCCATCCCGTCGACGAAGACAAAGAGCTACCAGGGCTGGGATGAAGACGACGACGCGGACTGCCGCTGTGGGAACGACTGCGGCTTCTTCCAGGACGACGCGGCGCAGGACGCTTCACTGCAGGGCCTGGACGACATGATCTTCGATCTCGAGATCTGAGCGAAGTGTCCGCCCGCTCGCCGTCGGAGAGAGAACGCCCAACGAACGCAAGTGAAGCGCCATCTCGTCATCGGCTGAGCTCCGCAAACAACAACACACAGACACGCATGATACACACAACGCATCGCAGTGGCGGCGGCGACGATTTCCCCCATAGTATTTAGATAATTAATAATTTAAGCAGCGTACGCGCTCACACATAAATAAATAAAAATTCAACAACTAGAGAACATATCCAGCACGTGCACGACGTCCTTGAATTCATCTTCATCACTTGGCGTTGTTGTGTACAGTACTGTACTATATAGAGAGCTCTCGACTCCGCGCGATCTTTAGCCACGAGAAAGCGACGCCTTTGGGAGCTCTTCGCGCTGTTGTAAAGCAGAACAGCCACGCATTTCGTGACATGTGAGGAGGATGGTGATAACAAAAAGAACCCTGTCCTCCTTCACATCTCCGAGATCTGCAAATTTAAAAACTGTTCGGCATGCGGCAATCCAGATCGAGCGGGCCCTGGGTTGTTGTAATCCAGGTCGAAGCACGCGCGCAGCACGCCCCATTGCTGATTGGCGTGGCATGCTGGCCAGTCACGCCAGGCACGTGCCCTGGTAGCACTGTTCCAACCGCTCCGCTCATTCTTCATCTCGACCGGTTCATCTCCTCTTGGATATAACGAGTCGACAGCGAGTGGCATGGGGCACGCGGAGCCGGGTTGCTCCTGGAGCACTTGTTGAAGTCTGCGACATCCGAGACGGATGATGTTGACAAGGGATGGCTTCACAACGGATCGACATGGCCAAATATAAGCGTCAAATCGTTTCAATATGCAGTTTCTAAGCAACGAGCATGAAAGGCTTCCCAAAAGTGTAGAATTTTGACATGAGATTTTGGACGTTTCGGACACTCAAACTTTGTTTGTCTATAATACGCAATCTTCTGATATTTTCTGAGATATATCTGATGCTCTGAGTCACGTCAGACTCACTCGGTTGTTTTGGTCGGTCGAATCATTTTGATATTTTGACACGTTGTCGATATTTATCTCGTAATCTTTGTCAATTTGTCAACATTCGAAACGAGAAAGTAAGCAGATCCGGTAGTCAAACCAGCCTTTGACCGCAATTGCAAGCAAGCTGTTACAAGCTGCATCAGCCAGACAGAGAGAGCACCCGCGCGCGCTGACAGCAAGAGCACATCAACATCGCGCCATGCCCATCGCCAGCACTGCGCTGCTGGCAGCCACACTCTCGCTCTTCCTGGCGCTTCTTGGCTTCGTGGTGGTCAAGTACGTCCGGTACCAGTCGCGCGAGCGTGACGCGGACAGTGACGATGACAATGACAACGACGCGGCCAGCGAAGTAGTGGGTGTCGACAGCAACGGAGAGAAGATTGCGCTCATCAACCAGGAACACAGGCGCATGCAGCGCGCAGAGTCTTCAGCGGACGGCAGTCTCTTCCAGCGACTCATAGCGCTGCTCTCTCTCCCAGGCGCGGTCGCGGAGACGAAATTGATGCCCAAGCGCTATCGGCGGCGGAATCGCAGGAAACCAGCGTCGAGGAAGTTCCACAAGCCGTACTTTTACCCGCTGCTGCAAGAGACTGCGCAGTGGTGGGAGGTGCAGTGCGAGCTGCAGACGATCAAGGTAGATAGCACGGCGGCGGTGATGCCGTCTATAGCGAAGCGAGTGGGGGTTGCGCCAGACGCGCCATATCGACCAGTGGATAGCGATCTGCTGTACGCAGTGGACGCTGCAGTGCTGGCGAATTAAGTGTGCGGCGCATATCCGCAGCCTGACAGGAATGATGCTGTGGTGAGCCGATGTAGAATAGATAGATGATGACTTTGATGTGTGCGTACGTGTGGGTAACAAGACAATGAACGCAAATGGCTGCAACCTGAGCTTCTTTCCGTATCCTCTGTGGTACGTATTTCAGAACGCATTTTTAACTTGGTTTCGGTACGCGGTCTGATAACCAGCCAACTTGACTCAATATAGAACACCTAATATGTATTCTAAGACAGAGGGAATGTTTTATTAGAGGTTCACTATGAGCCTAAGTAAACTCAACATGCAAGCTTAATTGTATAGGATGTGCAAGGCTATTCAATGCTAATCGTTTCATATTGACCAGCTATTAATACCTCTTCAATACAAGCCCTTCCCGCCCTTGAAAAGTGCTCCTTCAAAACGAACCCGTTGAACCAACAGCCAGAAGCTCAAGAGCCTGCGAAGATGACGAAGACGGCGGCGCGTGACAGCAGCATCCCGCTGGAGATCGGCCTGCGTCTGGGTACGTACTCGTATTGCATATTCGTATAGTGTGTGTGTGACTATACATGCCGACCCCCCACCCTCTCTCTCTCCTCATCTTGTATGAATAGACGTGCTGGACAACGAGGGCATTTGGAACACAGGCACGATCGTGGACGTCGCCAAGGACGACGACGACGACCTGGTACGCGTATCGTCTATCTATTTGTGCATATGTATTATATGTTTATTATAAACTAATGTGTGGTGGGTGTTGGTAGGTGGAGATCAAGTACGACGGCTGGGGCGATGAGTACAACGAGTGGGTGCCCGCGTCCAAGCAGCGCCTCGCGCCGCTGCACATGTTCACGATCGTGAAGAAGTGCTGGGCGAAGCTCACCAAGTGGCCCTGGTGGCCCGCGTTCGTACGTATCTTGCTTGCTTGCTATTGTATTACTCGTATCCTGTGTGTGTACATGGCCAACTCATTATTATAATTGCTCTTGTCTATGTGTATTATTTGTTTAGGTTGTGCTCCGTGCGCCAACGAAGCGAGGCGCCGTGGAGGCGCTCGAAGCGGAAACCAAGGTGTACGTTGAGTTTTTCGACTCGTTCGACGAGGACAAGCGCTCGCGGTACGTCGTCACGCCTTCTATAATGGCTCACATTGTCTTCTACTGTATAGCAACAGTCTTGATTAGCTCACACTCTTGTCTATGTGCTATTATAACAAACTGTAGCTGCTGGATGCAGAAGAAGAGCGTTGTGTCGTTCGATGACAACTTTGAGGAGCGCGCGGCCAAGAACGTGGGCAAGAACTTTCACAAGTTCGTTGAACACACGCAGCGCGCGCTCGCGAGCAGCTCGCCGCTGCTCTTCGCCGGCTCGGGGACGCTTCCGATCGAGTACTCGAGCAAGTCGCCGCACTCCTTCACCGTGCAGAAGCAGCAGCTCGGCAGCAAGGAGTGGTTCGCCGCCTACACGTCGTTCAGCAACCGCTACCGCGTGCTCTACGGCTTTGAAGTGGCCAAGGCGGACGCTGCGGGCGGCACCAACAAGGTAAACTTGTCTCTAATCCAACGCGGTGCTGCTGCGGTTGACGATGAGGACGCGGAAGTCGCCGAGGGCGAAGACTACGCAGGTTTGTGTACTAAATTGGTTCTTGGCGTATCTTCCTTGGTTTTGGCCTGACAGTGCTGTGATTGCTGTGGCAGATGGAGACGAGAGCGAGGAGAAGGACGAGCCGGAGGAGGACGAGGCGTCTGTGAACGAAGACGAAGTGGAAGAAGACGAGGAGGAGGAAGAAGAAGAAGAGGCGACCGAGTCGGCCCGTGGACGACGCATCGCGCGCGTGGAGAAGCGCGATCAGCCCAAGCGGAAGCTCCCGGCGCGAGCAAGTACCCGACGGAACGCGCAGAAGCGCGTGAAAGGTTGATTTGCACGATTGCTTACATACCCCGCCAACATGCCCCCTCTCGCTCTCTTCTTGCTCTCTCGCTCGCTCTCTGTCGGCGACTCTGCCTCTGCTCCGACTGATGCGTCTAACTCTGTAGAAGGCATGGAGAGAGCAGCAGAAGACGCAGCTGAGTGGCTTGAATTTTTTGCCTCGCTCGTGTGCACGTCGTTGTTGATATATTCTTTTTTCTTTCGTGTGTGTTGTGTGTGGACATGTGTGCGCCATCCCTCCCTCCGTCTATTCGTCCATGCTCGTCCTATAAGTCATTGAGCAACTGCTTCAGACCACTTCGCACGTCAAGCGCAGCCACTCGGGGCAGAGCACCTCCGAAGGTAAGAAAAAGGAATCGGGTCAAGGCAGTGGTGCGGCTGCATCGTCTTCTCCTCTTTCCTCCTTGTCCCCAGGTGAGCCAGCAGATGCGTCGCCTCAACAAGGACAAGTCCCGGTGCTCCTCTCGCTTGACGACGACGTAGACGGGAAGGATGCTGAGGCGGCTGCGAAGGATTCGTCCACTGTGGCTGAGACCAGCACTGTTGAGTCCGTTTCGACATCGTCCGGGGCGGTGGTGCCGCTGCCGTGGTTGGATTGGGACGTCCATAGCGAGTCGCAAGTCTTCGTGATCTCCTCGAAGGCCCCGCCATTTATTTCCACTCCCATCAAAAGACCAGTTGCTTGGAAGAAGACTCGAGCTGCGTCACCATCGACCCCGTCGCCGTCGTCTGCGTCTTCTTCGTTGTTCCACCGCCGCAAATCGCCTCGAAAAGTGTCGATCGCTAGCGTCTTTGAGCAAGATTCGCACCAGATCACGAGCTCCGTGCGCTTCACCGGCAGCAGTTCCAGCACCACTGTCAATGGCGAAGATCCAGAGGGAGACTTTGGCTCGGAGGACGAGGATGCGGACGCGTTCCGCTTCTGGAGCGGCGGCTCGCGCGAGGAGATCAACCGCGAGCCCTGGAAGATCCAGAGCTGGCTTCTCCACGGCCTCAAGCAGAAAGTCGAGCACTCTGACAGCACCTGATCAACTTTGTCGGGCAATGGATCCGACAATTTTTGAAGAGGTCGATAATTTCCACATTCCATTTGAGCTATTCGGCATCCAATACCGCTCCGAGTGTTGACAGCAACTAGGTGTACATATGATGAGCCAGTGTCCATTCGTTTCCTCATCATTGAGGAGCTCTTCGTGTTGAGTTTGTCGATAACATTCCTCCTGTCGCCAACTGTGGTTGTATTGCGCTACTGAGCTTGCGAGGCGAAGCCAGAGTCGGGTGTCGAGCGCCATTCACAGCAGCAGCACTACCAACCGAGCCCACTCCAAGCTGCTCGAGCTTTGCGTACTGCTTGGAGAGCGAGCCTCGCGATGGCACATGCAGCGGCACTGGCGGTCGTGGCGACAGATTCAATCGGTTTACCGAGTCGGCCTGTTTGGACGTCAGCAACGAGTGGAACTTGCCGTCGCGGTAGCTCTTGGGCACCTGCGCGCCAATGTACCTAGGCGAAATGTCTGGCGGCAGCAAGGGAGACTGGAAACGCCACTGCTGCTCGCTCATGTAGGGCGATTCGACAGACGGGAAGCGCGGATTGAGTTCGTTGTACAGTCTCAGTGCCATGCTGAGGGCTTCCCCGTCTTCTCCCAGTTCTGTTGCTTGGAGGGCGCTTGGGAACATGGCGCTGTCTCCAAATGGCGCGCTTTTTCTCAGCGCTGCCCTGTTTGGCGACTTTGTGTTCATCATGAGCGCCATCGCCAGAGTCTTGTTGCGCCTCTTAATTATCTTGTTGGATGCCAGGAACTCGGCAACAGCTCTCGAAATCGCATCCACCTTGCTGAGTTTCGCCCATGAAGGCTCGGAACCTTCCCAGTGCGTGCCTGCGAGCCCACTGAAATACACTTTCTTGTCTCGCGCGCCAACAAAGAACTCGCAGAGGATACCTGATAAATTATGGATTGTCATCAGACCTAGGCTCAGGTTCAACCATTTTCGACAAGCAATACGCACCGCTGGCCTGGCGCGCCTGGAGCCCTCGGTTGAGGCGATTGAGGATATCGGAGGCCGTGATTTTCATGTGGCAGAGCTGTGGGAGGACCACGTCCTCATCAAAGCCAAAGGCGCGCAGCGTATCTTCAAAGAGCGTCGGTGAATCGAGATCCAGATGTGTTAGCTGCACAGTAGGCTTGGTGGTGTCCTTTGATACCTCGAGCTCATCTTCAAAGCCAGATTCGATAGCGTCGTCTTCCTCGGCTGTACGAGCGTTGATAGACTTAGCGTCGCCACTATGATTGCTTTGCGGATTTGCCTTGGAGACGAGGAAGAGGTCACACTTCGATGAGATGTCGCTCGTGAGCAGTGGCAGCGGCCGTTTGTAAAAACTCCGTGAGTACTGGGCGTCCGTGACGTTGTCGCGTGTAACTTGAGGATTCTTTTTGCGGTGCTTGCAGCGCCAGAGCGCGAGGAAGGAGACGTTGCACGCGTGTTCAATGTGGCGTTGGAGGCAGAACGCGCGAGGCCGAGCCAGCAGTCGGTCTTGATCGTCGCCTGTGGCGGCTTCGACTTCCCACTCCTGTCGATGCAGAACCACGCTTGGGTGTTCCATTTCACGGCAGAACTCCTGTTGGCATTCGCACACCACACAGAACGGTCCAGTTAGACATATCTGGTGGATATCGGCTGGCTATCGTGAAGAGCACCGCCGCACCTTCAGCTGGCGCGGTGTGAGGCTCTCGACCTGGAAGCCCACGCGGCGGACCGCGACCACGTCTTTCTCCAATTGGCCGTCCGATCCAAAGTAGCCATTCGCAGAAATCAGAGCCTCGAGAATCGATCGGGACGTGACACGCTACAAAGCAACACAGCCATGCAGCCAACAACAATGTTGAATATATCCAATTTCGAACGAAATCTGTCGTTCCTCCCCCCACAAAGTTCATTCATACCATGAGGTTCTGGGGCTTGATGTACGACGACGCGCTCGTCGAGTACCACATGCTCGGCAACCTACCACACAGGTTGTTAGTCAAGAACCTACTTTGCAGGTTTTCCCCTGTAGATAACCAACAAAGACACACTACGTACCCACTGGGGCTCAGCAGGATCGTGTCGGGGACGTTAAGCTTCATGCTCTTGCTGTAGCCGCCGCAGTTGCCCTCGCCGATCGTCTGGAAGAGCGTCACCCAATCGTGGCCCAGGTCACGCATACCAAACTCCTCAAATGTGCGCTCAGCGAATGCCGACGTCTCGAGCGGCTGCACCAGTGGCGGCTGGCGCTCCGTATAGAGCGGGAGGTGCACGTGCCGTGGACTCTTCTCACCGCCAGTGATAGACACGCTTGCTGACTGCTCTTCGGTCCGGGTGTCACCATTCCAGTGGCTCTCGTCTTCCATCGCCATGGTGAGAAGATATACGGAAAGCAGTGAGTCGCGCTGTCTTGACTTTCGCTTCACTAACAATAGATACCCATGAATCCTTGGCTGCGAATAATCATCGTCAATTGCCAATCAACGACACACCTCCAGCATGACACAGCCTCATGAATAAATTCATCACCATGTTGCCAGCATTATGGGGATTGTCCTCTCAACCAATCACAATAGCCCCACTCACCAGCAGCGTCATACTCATCCTCTCTGCGCTTGACTACAGAGCCATACACTGGTCGCTGATCTCCACATCTCCCTCCACCTCGTCTTGATAGCAGTCAGCTCATTGCCTGCTTGAACCACGACTTAATCGAGAACCCGGCGCTCGAGTTGAAAACTGGTTCGCAAGAAGACTTGACAGTCGACAGCGGTGTTAGCGCCGCAGGGTTTGCAATGCGCAGCATCGAGTGCGAGAGCACGCCGCTGGCGCCAAAGATTGGGATCACAATCTCGGAAACGCTTGTGGCCGCAGGTCGCTCCTGCTGCTGCTGCTGTTGAAGCGGCAGTGGGTCAGGAAACTTGTTGGGCGCAAGCACAACCATCTGCGACTCATTCGTAGTGGCTCGGAACGCGCGCACCTTCTGTTGCACAGCCCGGGATTCGTCCACTACAAACAAAATACAACACGTAAGTAGTGTCAATCAGTACAGCAAATCCACAACTTCGTGATAAGATAGCTTCAATCCTCAAATTCGCACCTCGTGAGGTCGCTCGCATCATGCAGAATCGACGACGAAGCTGCGGGACAACGTCGCTTTCGTCTTCACCTTTCTGCTCTTCATCCTGGAGCTCTTTCTGGATGTTCACTGCCTGGTTCTCCTTCAAAGGCGGTCGTTCCTGATTCTCGTCGGCTTCTTCGTCTTCTTTCTCCCCCGCTAAAGAGCTCGTTCGTTGTTTGTTGCTTCTGGCATTCTTCCCATTCCCCAGGTTAATTGGTGGTGGATCCAACAATCTTGGGATCGAGCCTTGTGAATCGTCGCCATCGTCACCAGATTCACCTGCGACTACAGCACCAGGGTTGTACGAATGTTAGTGCACAAATCCATCCAAAAACAACAAAAGAAAAGAACAAAAAATCAAAGCACCAACACGTACATTCGGCCATAGAAAATGACTGCAGCTGCTGCGTCGACGAGCTCTCCTTTGGAGGACTGAAGCCTGGAAACATGGGTAGACTTGTCGCTCGAGTCCTCACTGAAATAAATACACCATAAACAAAAATCACAATGTTAATAATCCACAATTTCAACATTGTGAGAGCAAAACTCTTGTACGCACCTATTGCTCCTTTGACGCGCCGCAAGTTGCCCAGCGACCGTCGTTCCACTGCTGACGAGACCGCGTCCTGCTTATTCTGCCTGTCTTCTTCCTCTGACGCGCGGATCGCCGCTTGCGCCTGTTTCATGCGCGTGTCCATGAGCGATCGTGGCGGTTTACGCTTGGTCGTCTGCATGATCTTGGCTCTAGGCGGCGGACTTGGACGCTTGTGGGACGGCGTCTTCTTAGATTTCTCCGAGACCATTGGAGAAGCCGTAGCTTTCTGTTTTGCAGAGCCAGAGCTCTTTGGTCGCACGGGCTCTTGCTTCGTCGTGGGCTCAGGTGAACTATCGATTGTAATTGGCTCTTGCTTCTCTGTCCAGTTTGCGGTGGTGAATGGCTCGATTTCATTTTTCACCGAGTTTTCATCAGGATCCAGCAGCTCAGAGATTGGCGATTTCGCTGTCACCACTGGAGAAAGAAAATAGTTGTCATCACCAGCGTCGCCATCCAGCAGCCGCTCTTCCGAGTACTCTTCGGTCGTGAAGCCCCAGTCGTCGTCACCCTCGGAATCGTTCGAGCTGTTGCCTTGCTCGCTAGCACCCCCATTCTCAGCATCTCGACGCGATGAAGCTACATTTCACAGCAACCACAAAAATTCAACATTGTCAGCAGTCATAGTGAAAATCGCCACAAAACAGAAACAACCAATCTCCTCCATACCTTGTGGTTCTCTCTTTGCATCTTGTACTGAGTCCCTGAACCAGAGACTGCACGCAGCTCTTGGTCGCTTCTTTGTTGTGGACTTCGTCGTCACTGAAGCCTTTGTCGGCAACTTTTTTCTGGGATCGTTCCGCACTTTCGCAGCGATCTCTCGAGCGGCTGCTGTGGTACGTCGTGGCAGCGGCAGCGCTGGACCTGCATCTTCATCGCTCTCACTCTCCTCATCGTCACTGCTGCTGCTCTCGTCACTCTTATCGTCATCCGAGGAGCTCCGGACAACCTTGGACAGTGGCACTCGACTGCGTCGTGATCGCTTACGCTGCTTTAATCGCTTGGTGCGCTTCGCCTTCTTCTCCTCTCGTTCGTCATCGTCTTCGACAATGATGTCGTCATTATGGAAGATCACGTTCTCTGGAAGAACGACGTTCATCGTGTTGTCTGCCACGACACGAGGCGACCGTGGCGTCACTGTTGGAGAGCGTTGAGACGCAGAGAGCGGTGTTGCTTCGCCATCTGCACAACCAGCAAGCATTTCACATTATAAGTACCACATAAAATCCCTCAAGGTGACCTAGACCATCATACAGACTCACATACCTGGCTTCCATCGGCGCGTCAAAGTCGGTGGCAACTTGCTCAGCCTCTTGCGCTCCTTCAGCTGGCGCGTAAGGTCCTCTTGCAGTTGTAAAATGACCTCAACCTCGTCAATGCCATCCTGCGTGCCCAGCAACGCCCCCTGGCAGCCATGCATCCAGTTGTGGCGCTCGCGGTTGTTCGCAAAGTCCTTGAGCCACATGGTGTTGCCCATTACCTTCTTCATCTTGCGCACGGGCATCGTCACGCCGGCCTCGTACTGCTTCGGCAGCGTGCCTTCGACAAACGTCGGGAACTTGGCCGTCGCCGTGGACTTGAGCACGTGCTTGAGCGAGAATTCAAAGGCCGCTCCGTTCGTTTTCTTGCGTAGGTTCTCGAAACTCGCGTCAAATGGCACCACATCGCGCTTGTCCACCCAGCACCTGGCAAAATACCAAAATTGGCCTTCCTCAGTTTCGTCACTATCAAGTTTCACATAGCAATCGAATAAAACAACTGTACCTGCAGCGGGTAGCAAACTGTTTGCTGTCCACGAAATCCACGTAGACGCGCTCCACAGTGCGCAGATTCTCAGCGCCTTCTTCGTTGCCAGGCGTCCGCACCGTCATCTAACAGCACAATAATCAATAATCACTTAAAATCAGTGTTGGCTGCATGGAAAAATAAATAAATAATTTAAAGAAAATAACATGAGAGAGACACACGATGGCGGGCCACCAGGGCCAGTTGAGGTACTTGGCCCAGCACTTGACCGACCACGTGAACGTGTGGAAGGGCGCGACGCGGCTGCTGTTGAGCGGCACGACCTCGTTGTAACCTCGATCCCAGCCATCGTAGCGCACTTCGACCTGTGCAACATTCACAATAGAAACAATTAACAGCCGTACATTAAACGCTTCAAGTGCATCATGGTGCCCATTTACGCTGTACCGTGTGGTTCGATGGGATGCTAAGCACTTGGCCAACGTTCCAGACGCCCACGTAGTCCATCACATCTGCACAAGCCACATATGTAACAGTGTTAGAATTTCCAAATACCCACAGATATCAAATACACACCAGCAGCATGAGGGTGTTTGGTACCGAGCCAGTCGCCGATCGTGAGCATCACCGGCAGCACGCGTGGTGACGCCACATTCACCGAGGCAGACACCGCAGCAGACGCTGAATCAGCAACAGCTAACGGCAGTGGACGGCGGCTCTTCTTCTTCACAAGACTGGTGCTGCAGCTGCTACTCTCGCGCACTATCTGCTGTTTTCTGAGCGATTTGCTCACACACGAAGAGCTCAGGGAGCGCACTGGATACGCGACCGACTCGGTCTTCACGTCGCTCTCGCTCTCTCCATCGTCTTCATCTCCATCTCCATCTTCGTATCCGTATGCGTCATGAAACGTGACTCGCTGTTGTGAGCGTCGCTGCGGCTGCTGCTGTGGCTTCATGTTCGCCCGGCGCGGCTGCTGCTCCTGCTGCTGCAGCTTGTATCCAAAGTCCTCGTTCTCGTCTTCTTCTTCGGCGTCCAGCGCTGCGCGGCGGTGCTTCCTGCGCGCGCGCTGCCTCACACTCATCGCGCTCTGGTGGTTCTACTCTGTATGGGTGGTGGCTGGTGAGGTGAGCGAGTGAATGGGGCCGTTGGGTCACGCCGGCGATGTGAGCTTCAAGTGCGCGTTTGGCTCGGATTTCCTCTTTCTGGTTTTGATGGGCCAGTCTCACCGTTTGTTGTCCTAGTTTACATTACTCACACGCTAAATTAGTTCAGTCACTCCATTTGTTGTCCCAGTATGTATTATTTGCACGCTAAACTAGGCACAAAGGGTGCTAAATTAAGGTGGTTCACATTAAACCCGCGTTGAAGTGTAGCCACTTCGAAGAAGAGCTCAACTCGAAGCCATATTATGGACATGCTGTGGTGGGTGGGTGGGCACTTGACAAGTGCAGACCTCGAAGCATTTACGGCATGCGCGTCGACAAGGGGAGGGATATGAAAGAGATGATATCGACAGACGCAATCACACATGTATGTTTGATTTCCATAAAGAGACACGCTACCTAATGTCCACAAACACAAACAAGCAAATAGACCACAACTTGTTCCTTCCAGCAGGAGCTCAGCTCGCTCCTGGCTAGCAGGGCAGATTCCGTGGATCTCAAAGCTCATCGGCTGGCGTGTTCACCCACTTCGGTGGCGAACTGCTGCGAAGCCGTCGAGGTCAACACTGGCTTCTTGCGTTTGCTCCTGTATCGCGTGCGAGCTACAACAACAGAGAATGACAGATGAATACACAATAAACAAGCCAAAATAATCTAAATTCCCATTCGTACCTTGCGCTCGAGCTGACGGGGTCGGTACCTGCCACTCGGCACTCGTTCCCGGCTCAAATCGAATTTCCTCAGCACCATTTCGCGCTCGAGCTCGGGCTATCGGGGGCGGACGCTGGGCTGCTCCCTGTGGCGACCACCACTCCGCTCCAGTGCCCGGTCCAAAGCGAGCTTCTTCGTGCTCGTAGTTGCCCTCTGGTGCAGCAAAGTGATCAGCTCTGGTGAGGTAGCGCTCGGGCATGAACGACAGCGGCAGGAACTGGAGCACTTGAACGCCAGCCTCGGCGGTGATTCGCCTCGCCACTGGCGACCCAAACGCCTCAGACGAGTCACTCCTATTTCCTGTACACGAGTCACGAAAAATGTCAGTGGTCATCACAATCTGAACCAATCCCATTCAAAGAGCTCTCTCACTCACCCGCTGGTGATTCAGACCCCGAAGCGCTCTCGCTCGTAGAGCTCATCACGAATGGCACGGAACTTGGACTCACCGCTGCAAATTTTTAACAAAACCGAATAAAGCACCACAGAGTTAATTAAACTGTATTGAAAAAATGACAAAGGCGTCGACTTCTTTAAAGAGAAAATAGTCACCTCCCAATAGAATAGCGCTGGCCTCATCTTCCTCCACAGCATCAGCAAGCTCTTCGTCTTTGACTGGAGGTCTCGAAGCCTTCTTGGGCTTCTCAGGATCTCGAAATCGCGTCATCTGCGAGGATCTCGCCACCAGGAGCTCCTTGCTGGCGATGGCTAGTCCTGTTGATATAATTCACATTTGCACAAAAGTCATGAAATTGTCGGACTTGATGTGAAAAAAGAATACAAAAATCAACGAATTCCCACCTCGCTGCAGCGGGTCTTCGCGCTCCTTGCTTGCGACTTCTCGTACGTGGGTCGCTCGAGTCGGAGGCCGCTTCCGTTGTGGTGGTCCATTGGGGCCTTGGTCGACAGGAGACCCGAGACCTCTGGTCCCTCCAGTGTCCTTCTTCTTCCTTGCCATCTTGTGTTTGTCCTTGGTCGAGAGCAGTGAGCTCGTATCGTCTTGGTCCTTGACCGCAGTCTCACGGCCTCGAGTCAGAGGCTGTCGTGGTGGACCGGTGGCGCCATCTTGGTCAACAGCACCATGGTTGTGAGCTGGCTTTCTCACACGGCGCGTGTTCCTTGCCGGCGGTACAGCCGCGAGTACTCCAGGCTCTTCGCTGTGCTCTTCGACGGGCTCAGCAGCGCAGGTCTCTGTTGCTGCTGGTTCTCGCTTGATGCTCTTCGGCTTTGGCCTCAGCGTGCGCTTCTTTCGCTTCCTCGAACGACCTTCGTCATTCGAGTCGCTCTCGCCCGCAAAGAGCGCCCAGAACGGCGGGTCACTGAGAGCTCGTGACGTGTCACGCTCCTCACCCCCTTCAGATTGTTTATGCACTAGCTCCTCGTCGAACGCGAACATATGCGCGAACCGCTCGCGGTTGTTCGCGAAATTCCTGAGCCTGAGCGCGTCGCTCGCCGACCGGCGCATGGTGCTCGCGCTCTTGATCGCGTCCACAGACGCGTTGCACTCTGCAAGCACGCCTTTCGCAAACTTGGGGAACTTGGTCGTGGCGGTGGACAGCAGCACGCGCGTGAGCGAGTCCTCGAAGTCCGAGCCCGTCGTTTTCCCTCGAAACGCATTGAAATTGGGATCGAAGGGCTTCACGTCCGACTTTAGTACCCAGTAGCTAGGATCATAAAAGCATGGTCAATAAGTGACAACAGAGAATAATTCATTACAAATAAACATACAAAGACAAGCACCACCAGAGTTGGGAATTCACGTACCGCGTGCGGTTTGCGAGGCACTCGTGGTCCATATAGTCCACAAAGAGTCTTCCTATCTTGCGAAGGTTCTTCACGCCATCGTCCGAGCCAGGCGCCTGCACAGTGAACTGCATGTTGGAATATTGACGAATAAGTATTTTAATCAATTTAAAATTAATTAATACCAATTTCCGAGAAGGCAGTATGCTCATCCTTCAAAGTTTTCTTTACGTACCACTGCTGGCCACCAGGGCCAATTCAAGTACTTGGCCCAGCACTTGACCGTCCACGTGTACGTGTGGAACGGCGCGACGTTCTCGCTGTCGATCTCCACGTCCTCGTCCATTTCTTCGTCAAAGCCTTCAAAGCGGACCCGGACCTGTTTGTTGTTTTTGTTTAAACAAATAAAACCACATAGCCAGCAATAATAGCACGAGTCAGTCGAGATGTGGTACGTTGGCAAAAATGATCATCAATTTCGAAAATGCCGTACCGTGTTGTCGGTCGGCGTAGCCACGACCCGAGCTACGTTCCAGACGCCGAATTCGTCCATCACGTCTACAGCCAACAGCAACAAAATTGCACACAATGTTAACAATAATAAACAGCCTCTCTACATATTAGCGCAGTCGAGTGCTTGATGTACCAAGCCAGTCGTCGACGGTGACCACGATCTGCGGCGGTTGCGCATTCGCTGGCTGGACAGCTGGCGCCGGCAATGGTGGACTGCCTGACGCCTCGCACACGCTCCTCTCACGGACGCCGTCTACAGCAGGCGTCGTCTCATCATCGGCCAGCATCGTCGTCTTTGGATGGGTAGTGGCACTCGCTGTGGTTGTGCCCGTCTGGCTTCAAACAAAACTGGCGAGGCTGAGGCCACATCCCACCGTTGGGATTGAACTTCCTCCTGTGCGTGCGTTGGTCCTCGCATGATGATAATAATGATGAGCATCAAGAGCAACAGTCAAAAACAAAATAAAAAGAAGTTTTTTTGCGGGAAATAATTGTACGCGCTCTCGCCCAATCAAAACCACGAAATATAGATACGCGTACAATAGTTTTTGTTTTTTCATGAGGATCCTGTCCAAGCTGCCGCTCACAGCGTTCCTCGCAATGCTCACGGGCACGAAACCCTGGCTCGCAGACGACATCCGAGCGCGCTGGCGACAAACTCTGTCCCCACAGGTCTATAGACGCATCTATTTCATCCGACTGC